>JARUPZ010000001.1:20109835-20304832 GCA_031213475.1 Nereocystis luetkeana | reverse complement strand
TTATTTTCCTCTCGACAAGAACAACGGTGAGGGTGCTTTTTGCTGCTTACTAATTATTGATACTATTCATAACAATGCGACATTGAATAGTAATTTTCGGAACGCCTCTCTCCACTCCCGATCAGACGCTGGCTTTTTTTTTTCGCCGAAAACGCCTCATTGTTGATCGTTATTGGCAAACAAAACCTGCAGCACACAGCACACATAAGTATCCTCCCGTTGATCGGCATCGGCAGAAAAAAATCGAGCGCTGAAAACAAAAAAAGACGATCGCACGCACTCCTCTCCTGCGGGAACTCAAGGCTATTACTAGGAGTGGTCGTATCTAATGCATGGGTTGTTCTCTAGTTGCATTTTGTTTTTCTTCCATGTGTTGGATTGTGGAGTTGGATTTTGGGAGTTGGATTTTGGGGTTGGGTTTTGGAGTTGGATTTTGGGGTTGGGTTTTGGGGTTGTATTCTGGAGTTGAAGTTAGTTGACGACGTTCAAGTGTTGGAGTTGCAGCATAGCGTTATTTTTTTTTTCTTTCTATTGATAGTAGGATGTTTGTTTGTTTTCATTGTTATGTATTCTCTTGGTGCAAGCAATGTCTGCCTGGTCGGTGAAAACCCGACATGCTCCGTCCCGGCATTGTAGGGATGCGAGGGTCTATGGTCATACGACTACTGGCATGCATGAGATCGAGTACATCTCTCCTATCCAGTACCCCCCCCCCCCCCCCCCTCCCTCTTTTTCTTCCTTCCTTCAGTGTATGGTATCGTACGTGTTCTCTCAGTTTAACTTGTAATCGAACATCTTACACCTACCCCGGGTGCTGTTTTTGTTGTTGTTTTGTTGTTGTCAGTGTTGTTGTTAGTGTTGATGTTGTTGTTGTGATTGTTGTTGTTGTTGGTGTTGTTGTCGTTGTTGTTGTGAAGTTGTTGTTGGTTTCTCCAAAAACCGATTTAGAGAGTCCACAGGGGGAAAAATATGGAGAGCCCAATCAAATGACAGCACGTAGCACAGCAGAAGTCTCTGGTCCCATTTTGTTTCAAGCACAGCAGTAGTCGCCCGTTCCGCTCCGCTCCGTTCCATTTCGATTTCGATTTCGTTTTCGCACAGCGCAAAGGGCGACGCGGAGGGCGGCGGCGGTCTGAGGGCCCTGAACCTCAAGGACGAACGCCGAGCCGCCGCCGCCTCCGCCGCCGCCGCCGCCGCCGCCGCCGCCCCCCCCCACGGTGGGGGCAGCGGGAGGCCGCGTCATCGGCGACAGCGGCGGCACGGCCGCCGACGCTGGAGACTCGGTCGAGAGCAGCGAGGATCAGCTGAAGGTGAGGGCTCGCACACCTCCTGACATCTCATCGATTGATACCTGGTAGATCGTTTGCGGGGAAGCTATGTTCCTGATCTGTTGCGAACTGGTGCAGTAGTCTTAATTTATTGTTGGTGCCGGGTCGGAGGGAGGCGTGTGCCGTGCTAAGGTCTGTATACGTACTGTAGGGCGCTTTTGTTGTTGTTGTTGTTGTTGTTGTTGTTGTTGTTGTTGTTGTTGTTGTTGTTGTTGTGTGTGTTGTTGGAAATTGTGCTACGCCGGCCTGTCTCGTACAGCATGAGCATCTCGCATCGGCAGGATAGGATCTGCTATCGATCGATCATCTACGGATAGATCGCGATCTATCCCCCCTCTATATATTGCCGGTACCCTCTCTAGATATTGCCGGTCTCCTCTCTATATAATACCGGCACTACGTATAGCGGCAATCGGTGCTACTCCGCACCCTGCCACTCTATTTAGTCTAAAAATTTCCCAAGCGATTTCGCCGGCAGCATAGCGCGGGCAGTCGGCATTACTTAACCGGCGCTATAGAGGTACCGTTGCTGACACAGACGCGTGCTGCGATTGGACTACGATTAGCACGTTTTGGTGGGGTGTAAATCGGAATCGGAAACGGAATCGGAAACGGAATCGGACCCATAATCGGAATCGGCAAATCGGGACGACGTTTTTTCACCAGCGAAACACCGGCGAAACAACATCGGTTGAAAACATGGTATCTCCCGATTTGCATGACTCGAGCGTAAGGATCCACTCACGTGTATCGTATAACAAGGATCCAATACAGATATTCAATTCGCTACACGCCGGATTCGTTGATATATATATATATATCCCTGGTATATAATATATATCGAAGTATATCGGATATCGTCTGCTCACCGAAAACCGATGTTTTATGTAACACCGGTGAACAACCGATTTTGGAGCCCTTGTTATCGCCAAGACTGTCTTGTGAGTTGTCACGGAGGGCCATAGTAAATAGGACCAAATATTGTTGGTAAAAATGGCGAAATATATCCGGTTTTTGTGTGTACCGTAGGTCCTACCTGGTATTTAATACGCCCCCCCGTAATGAGCCGGTCTTTCCCTCGACATTACATCCAGCAGGTGCGGTCTTTCTCTCCACCGCTACGGCAAGAATGTGCGTGTGTGATGCCTATGAATCTCGCGCGTCATGTCAACACCGTTCTGCCCTTACCGCGCCTCAAGGACCGGGTGCGGTCTCTGACGCTGCAGGTGGAGGAAGGGAAGAAGGAAGCGCGCTGGATGAAGGAGAGGAACCTGGAGTTGGAGAGAGTGGTGGAGGCGTTGCGGAAGACCATCATGCGCCAGGCGGATCTCTCCAGCCAGAGGGTCGACCAGCAGGGTGAGGCCCTATGAATATCACGCTCCAGGAATTCCGGGTGTTTTTTACAGTGGCCGTGGGAGGGGGGGGGGGGGGGGGGACAGGGGGAGGCGGTGGTGGTGGTGGTCAGGGTGGGTATTATAGTGGTAATTGTCAGGGTGGTGTGACGATTGTGGTGGTGGTGGCGGTCGGGAGTTGTTGTTCCTGGTTTTGGCGGGGGAGTGGGGAATTGGAGGGGGGCAGTCGGGGGGGGCAGGGAAGGATAATGGTAGTGGTTGTGGGGGTGGTAATGGTATTGCTGTGGAGGGGGGTGGCGTAGATGCACGCGCTGGCTTTTTTTTTTATTGTCTCGGCATGGTTCCCATCGCCAAGGAAAAGGTGGGATATGCACGTCTGTTTTTTGTAGATTCTTTTCTTGGGCCTACCTTCCTCTGTCCTTGGAATATAACGAACGTTTATATATGAGTACTGAATACAAGTGTTCTTGAGTTTTTTCGCGGCTCGATCGTGTCGCACTACGTTCCGCCGGCGGGCAGCACGCAAGGGGCCTTGCGGCGGCAGGATGCAGGGGAGCTCACCGTTCATACGACGACTCGCCGAGGTCCTCCACGTCGCGCTTCCGTTGCGCTTTTGGTGCAAGCAGTGTTCGCCCGGTCGGTGACAAGCCGACGTTTGCTCCCGTCCCGGCATTGTGTGTAGGGATGCAAGGGTCTACCGTCATTCGACTACGGTCGTGTATGATATGGAGTACCCACCTCTCCCCCCCCCCCCCCCCCCCCCCCGCCCCTAGGCATTGTAGGGATGCAAGATAATAACCGCCCCTAGGCATTGTAGGGAAGCGTACTGAGCGCACATATGCTATGATAAGGGGTAGGAACGATCCCCCGTCTCGAAAGGGATACGCAGTCAATGGTAAAATGACTTCCTGTCAACGCAAGCTCCAAACGAAGTATCCCCCCCCCCCCCCCCCCCCCCATCACCCCCCCCCCCCCCTGCCCGCTGAGCCCCCCCCCCCCCCTCCCCGCGCCCCCCCCCTCCCCCCCTTCCCCTCGCGCTCACTTTTTTCTCTTTAGGTGCGGCGCAGCGGCACCCGAATCACGCCCGTGAGCTGCGTAGTCGACAGTTCCAGGAGGCCCAGAGTCAGGCCGCCGCTGGACCGTATGGAATGGGATTTGCATCAAGGTATTAATAATAAAAACACACACACACACATATGCAGGGCTCTTCGCGGTTCGTGTCAGGAAATGTTCGAAACCTTATGGGTCGGGTCGGGTCGGGTCGGGTCGGGTCGGGTCGGATCAAGAAATTCTAAATTCTCACGGATCGGGTCCGGTCCCCGTTTCGTCCGGCCCGATTTCAACCGCAAAGTTTCTCGACCCGACTCCTGAACAGCCTTGCAAGTTTTACCGTAGACTATGATACTCTTGATAGGTACCTGGTGTTGTCTATAGCAGTAACATTTGCTATAGCAGTGACAACAGCTGGGAGAACGAGGATTTCGTCGAAACTCGTATTTGCAAGCTTTGTGTGTGATGCTTCCATCGCGCGTGCCACGGGTTTTGTATGGCCTCAGGCCGGGTATAGAAGTCCGAATATGAGGCAGACACAAATCTTATATAGCTGTACAATTCGAGGAATGTGTGGGTCGGCCGACGCATACGGAAGGTTTAGACGTGGGACATGAAGAGCAAGCGGTCCTTACATTGCTGTCACGCTTCAAAGCGGTACTATATACCACGCTTGACCCAAAACATAATAACCACTTTGATTGAATATTAACGTACAGAAGGTGCTTATTTTGCGGGACGTATTGATACCAGATTACGCGCCGCGAAAGGCAATACAACACATCATCCAAAATCCGAGCCGTTTTTTTTTTTTTTTTCCAGCGGCGTAAAAAGGGGAGACAGGCGCACACGGCGAATATTTGTTGGCGTTTTGGAGGACGAGATTTTATTTTCTGTGTGCGTGGGAGTGGAGAATTTCAGCTTCGAAAATCTGTATCCGCTTTTGTCCCCTCAAAGATTTGTGTGCAGGCGTTTTTTATGTTCTGGGACAGGGTGGTTTACGGTAGTTATGTGCGCGCTCTCTGAGTTCCGCGGGTGTCAAATACGCGGGTGTCACATTTTGACACCCTCGGTTAGGGGGAGGGGACCTGTCTGGTTTTTTATTTCGGCTCTATTTTGTTTTTGTGCTGACCGAGTCTGACCTCCTCAAGTTCACAGATGTTGCTCTGCACACGCCACGCCCGGCTTCCGCAGCCCCCCCCCCCCCCCTCCCCCCCCCCCTCCCCCCCCCTCTTTATGTAGGATGGGTTGGCGTCGGTTGACAACGACACTGTAAAACATGCCGCTCACTACGCGAGCTAGACAACCAGGGTACCGTTTTGTTTTTTTTCTTGGCGGTCGCCCACAGCTGGTTGTCGAGTTAGATAATTTGTGCGAGGTAAAGAACCTTTACTCCGCACAAAGGAATTGATCGTATGGCGTAGTGTTCAAGGTAAGGCACCCAAGAGGCAGTTACACAGTACTCCCATTGCTGTCTCTGGAAATGCCTACACCGAAATGTCAACTAACTCATTGAAGCTGTCATCCATATGCAAGTCCGCCTCAAAAGCGGTTTTTAGTAGGATGCAGCTCGCCCTCCATGCGACTCGCCGGACACCTCACGGCGCTTCGCGCTTGGTGCAAGCAATGTCTGCCTGGTCGTTGAAAACCCGACATGCTCCGTCCCGGCATTGTAGGGATGCGAGGGTCTATGATCATAAGACTACGGCCATGCATGAGATCGAGTACATCTCTCCTATCGAGTACACCCCCCCCCCACAAGGATTCAGGCACTCCACCGTATGACGGAGGATAGCCCCACCCCCCCCCCCCCCCCACATGAGCACACCCGGTGATACTTTTTGCTTCTTTTTTCGGCCTTTGCTTTATCACCGGGGGTAGAATAATTGTCACACACCCCTCTACGAAGGTAGTGGCCTGTTTTTTTTTCTTTTTTTTCCTTCCTCTTTTCATCGCGCGGCGGATTGGTGAAAAAAAAAATCCGCTTGAGCTCACAATCCTTCCGCGTTCATGTTTCGGAAGTAACCCGAAAACTGAAAAAAAAGTGTCAAAAAGTCTAAAATTGTATGACCTTCGGGTGCAATTGGCAGTGATGAAACAATTAGAAGCTGGTTGTGGTGCGAAGCCAGCGACAGTTTTTTTTTTTTTTTCGGTGCGACAATCGTACCAGGTACGTGTTGATGGGATATAATTGTTTACGTATTTTTGAAGTAAGTGTGTAACAAATGCAGAATGTCTACCGTACTTTTGTTTGGACACGGCCCTCTCTCTTCGCGTTGTTTAATCTCCCTCGGTTGCGTTTCTGGCTTGCTCCCTGTCTGTCTGTCTGTCTGTCTGTCTGTCTGTCTGTCTGTCTGTCTGTCTGTCCGTCTGTCTGTCTGTCTGTCTGTCTGTCTGTCTGTCTGTCTGTCTGTCTGTCTGTCTGTCTGTCTGTCTGTCTGTCTGTCTGTCTGTCTGTCTGTCTGTCTGTCTGTCTGTCTGTCTGTCTGTCTGTCTGTCTGTCTGTCTGTCTGTCTGTCTGTCTGTCTGTCTGTCTGTCTGTCTGTCTGTCTGTCTGTCTGTCTGTCTGTCTGTCTGTCTATCTGTCTGTCGGTCCGCATGTGTCTGCCCATTCGTATGTGTTTGTCTACGTGTCTCTCCGTCTCTATCTGTCCCTATATCCCTCCAAAGCGCTCCTAGAGGTTCCCGGAGCGAAGCCTACCCCGACTCCAACCCCCCACCGACCCCAACCCCGACCCGCACCCCCACCCCCACCCCCAACCCCACGGCGGCTACAACGGGTCGGATACTTGCCCCCAACGGCTCTATTTCCCGCGAGGATGATATGCTCCTCCTCCAACAGCAGCAGCAGCAGCACCACCACCTCCGTCAACGACAAGCAGGCGCGTCCGCTGGGGCCGTAAGGGGACAAGACGAAGCGTATTTTGCGCGGTTTCTCCAGGGGTCGGGAGCGGGCGTGGCTGCAGGTAGTGCTGGTGGTGGTGGTGGTGGAGGAGGAGGAGGAGGGGGAGGTGGGGGTGGGGGAGTTGGCAGACCCGTGGGTGGTGTGGCGGCCGCCGTTGCGGCGGGGGTGGGAGGAGGAGGTGGAGGAGGGGCAGCGGGGGGGTTGCATCGGGTGGGAGCCAGCGCCCGCAGTCATTCGCAGGCGAGAAGGGGGGGTAAGAGCGGGGGTTGCTATGAAAAGTTGTCGGCGGACAGCGCTTTCAGCGCTTGGCATGACGACACATTCACCTTATCTTGGATTGCGATGGTTGTGGGGGTGGTGGTGGTGGTGGTGGTGGTGGTGATAGTGGGGGGGGGGGTGGTGTTGTTGTCTGTTGGCCACGGTCCATTATCCACCGTAGTTCCTTCAAGATATATATATACCTGGTATATATATATGATATATATGTATATATATTATTATACCAGGTATATTGTTATATATTATTATATATTATTATATATTATTATATATTATTGTATATTATTATATATTATTGTATATTATTATATATTATTATATATTATTATATATTATTATATATTATTATATATTATTATATATTATTATACCTGGTATATTATTATATATTATTATATATTATTATATATTATTATATATTATTATATATTATTATATATTATTATATATTATTATATATTATTATATATTATTTTATATTATTTTATATTATTATATATTATTATATATTATTATACCTGGTATATTATTATATATTCTCCGATGTTTGTTATTATATATATATACATATTCTCCGATGTTTGTATGATCTAGCTCGTGTTGGACCTGTACTACGTAGTTCCTGCACTACCCCTCATGACTTCAGGTGAGGAACTATTCATAGATGATGTATCTGTAGACAGATCAGATATATCATGATATGTCAAGAGGCGTGGATGGTTGTGATCGTGGTGGTCGTGGTGGTGGGGGGAGAGTGGAAGTGGTGTGGTGTGGTGTCAACACCCAGCAATCGGTATCAACACCCCCCCCCCCCCCCTGTTTTGTTCGCCTCCTTTTTCCAAGCGTCGAGGTTGGTATGACACTGGCTGCTGCCGTGCCTTGGGATTGATCTCTTGTTCTCCCGTCACTTTTTTACGGGGGACCATAGTAAATAGGACCAAGTAGTGTCAGTAAAAATAGGTAAATACATACCAGGTACCAGGTACCTGGTATGTTTTTGTGTGTACCATAGGTCTTTTTCAGTGTGGCCCCCCGTAATAAGACCTGTTAATTCGTAATTCATCAGTCCGAGGCTGACTGGTTGTTTTATCGTTCGCTCTTGCCCTTTCTCCCCCCCTGCCCCCCCGTTCCCACGCTCAACCCTCGCTTGCGTTCTGTTTGCCTCTTCTTCGCTTCTGGGATATATGAAAAAAACACGGGTACATTATTTTTGGGTTGTGACCCGTAATTTGTTCGGATTCTAAAATCTGTTTTCAAATCGATTATGTTGTTTTAAAATCGGGTATGGGATCAAAATCGGACGGCGATCGGACCTTCAAATCGGGTTTCAAATCGGATAACAATCCGATGAAAATTCGGAACCTGACTTCGGATGTTTTGCTGTTGTACGTAGCCATTCGGAGAGGTCATGCCGCTCCGGCGGTACACGTCTCACGACGCGTACGACGATACGCTGGCCGGCCAGCACCAGCAGCAGCGCCACCTGATCCACCAGCAGCACCAGCATCAGCTCCTCCTCCAGCAGCAAAAGCAGCAGCAGCAGCAGCAGCAGCAGCAGCAGCAGCAGCAGCAACAGCAGCAGCATCAGCAGCATCAGCAGCAGCACCACCAGTCCGCCTCCCTCTCCTCCTCCTCCTCCTCGAACAGATTGAGGGGTGCCGCTGGAGGGCCGTCATCGTCAGCGGCGGCAGCAGCAGCAGCAGGCTCTGGTGGTATGGTATACCACGGCGCCGCCGGCACCAACACCCACGACCGAGAGGTTCCCGACAGGAGCTGGTCTCGTTCAGCTCCCCTCCCGGATCAGAACAGCCCGCGCGTGCTGATTGGTCACGGGACGGGTCACGGGACCACCGGCCAAGGGATGGGCCAGAGAATGGGCCAAGAAATGGGCCACGGGACCGCCCACGGGCTGGCAACGAGCGGCGGAACTAGTCACGGTTCGGGGGACTCTCTGGGGGGCAGCGGACGCGTGATTGGTGGCGGTGGGATCGGCGTGATTGGGGCTAGTGGTAGTGTCGGTGGTGGTGTTGGTGGTGTTGGTGGTGGTGTTGGCGGCGGTGGGGGAAGACCCGGGGTTGCTACGGAGTTCGCCGCCCCTGTCCCCAGGCATCACCGCCATCACGGTGGTGAGGGCGTGGCGGGAGCAGGGGGAGGAGGAAGAGGGGAGAGGAGCCAGACACCTACGGCCGGTACGGCCGGGTCAGCAGTGCAGGCTCAGGCCCTGGCGCAGGCTCAGGCCGCTGCGGCGGGGCTTTCGAGGGAGGGAGGAGGCGGTGGTGGTGGTGGTGGTGGTGGTGGTGGAGCGCGGTGGGATCGGGATCCGGCGAGGGACACGATGGCGTTCGCGACGATGAAGTACCCCCCCGGGGTTTTCCCCCCCGGAGGCGCTTACGGAGAGGGGGCCATCTTCGAGCAGGTGAGACGTTATTAATTGTCGGTCTGTCACCCTGTCGAGGTTTTCCCACCCTGAGGCGTGTGTGGACGGAGAGGGGGGCGGGTGTACTTGTGTTATTTCTATGGCTGTAGTTGTGTACGGTAGACCATCGCATCCCTACACTGCCGGGACGGGGCACGTCCGGTGTGGGCATGTTCGAACAGGTGATGTTCTATTGTCGGTCTGTCACCTGCCAGAGGTTTTGTTTCCCACCCTGAAGTGGCGTGTATGGAGGAGGGGGGGGGCGTACTCATTTGTTGCTTGTGTTGGTCATTTGACGATTAGCCACGCATCCCTTTCGAGACGGAGCACCGTTCCTACCCCTAATAGAGACACCTCCAACAAACTGACGCTCTTTACGTTGTTTCCATATATTACAAACCTTTTTATTGCTACTCTTGCCAGTGGCCACCATCTATCTCCTAGGATAGCGATCGTTTCCCCCTTATCTTGTTATCAAACTCCTCCATGTCACTTTCGTCTGTTTCCCTCATATCTTCTTGTAACACATCCCGTTCCTCCTTGTACATTTCACATCCTCCTATTATGTGAGTTTTACTCTCTATTGCTTTGCCACACGCGCACATCTACCTGTGCATCTATTTCCTCCTCCTCCCGGCTATTGGTATACCTCTTTCTTCTTTCTGGGTGGTCCAGGTCACCTACATAGAAAAAACGCAGATTTAGCGTTTTCGCGGAGTCCATTGGGCCTTGCAAATACGTTTTCATTCCTATTCCTTCCCTCAATCCCCCGTATATCTCTCGGTGTTTTTTCGATTCCACCTTGTTTCTTAGCGCTAGCCTTTCCCTTCTTTCTATCATCTCTTCTACTTCTGCCTTGTGCTTCCCAAACTTCCCGGCGGACATCACCTCTTCTTGGTTTCTTCCTATATCCTTCCAAACTTTCTCAACTACGCTACCCCGCCTTATTCCAGCTCGCCGTTTATTTACTTTCTCCCATACAGCTCCATCAACTATGGCTGGCAATCTATATTTTGGCATGTTCCTTACGTTATTCCCATTTTCAACTTGCTTGTACCAGTATCTCTATTTGTGTTGAGTGGGTGCATTCCCAGTTCTGCTCGTAATACTGTAGTACTAGTCGTACTTGAACACGTTAGGGCTTCTTTAGCTGCTGTCATCTGTACTGTTTCCAACTGTTTTGCGAGTTTCGCGTCCATTTCCCATGCTTCTCCTGCATATTCTAGCTTTGGTATCATCGCACTCATCATAATACATCTCTTAATCCTGGTGTCAAGGTGCGAGTCCGTTAGGATCACATCCAACTTGCCTCCGTGTGCTTTACCCCTCCTACTACTTTTGCTATGTGCGTATCCCAAGAGCAGTCTCTTGAGATATCTACGCCAAGGTACGTATACTGGTCTACGATCGGCAATTCATCTTCTCCCCATTTCCAACTGAAATTTATCGGGTTCAACTTATCTTCGCTACAAACAACTACTGCGCATTTCTTGACGTCCGCCGTCACCCTCCATTTCCTAGTGTATTCTAGCGCCTTCTATATTAGAAGGGGGGGATGGTAGGTTCGAGCAGGTGATACGCTGTTCGCGTTCTGCCATCCGCGCGAGGTTTTCCCACCCTTAGGCAGCGTGTTTGGATAAGGGGGGGGGGTATGTTTGAGCGGGTGATGATTGAGTGTCGGTCCGTCATCCGCCCGGGGTTTTCCCATTCGAGGTGGCGTGTATGGAGGGGGGGCGTGTTCGAGCAGATGATATATTCTTGTCGATCTGTCACCCGCCCGAGGTTTTCCTTCCCGAAGGCGTGTTTATGGACGGGGTGCCACTCTGAGCAGGTGGCGGGGGATTGCCGTTCTATCCCCCCCCCTCCCCCCCGGTCATTCGATTACGGCCATGCATGACGTGAGTGCAACCTCCCCCCCTACCCTCTGTGGGAGGGGTGAAGAAACTATTATTTCGACGCTGTCATCCTATGCGAGAAAGTCCGCCTCACAAGCAGCTTCTTGGTAGCATGTTGCACTTCGCGCTCGGTGCCGGCAACCACCGCCTCCCTGGGCGATGGAAACCCTCCCGGCATCGCAGGGGCGTGAGGGTCTGTGGACATATATACGACTACTGTACGGCCATGCATGATAATGAGCACCCCCCCCCTCTCCCCCCCCGCCCCCTCCCCCCTCGCCTTGATTTTTCCTTGTCTCCCTTACTGTGTTTGTTGAAGGTTGCTATGAGGGACGGGGGCAGGAGGGGGATCGTGAGGACTGGCAGCGACTTCCACCTTCAGCAGCAGCAGCAGCAGATGACGCACTCTCAAAGCCACGGGATGCTGTCCGGTGCTGGCGGGGGGGGCGTTAGCTCTCGAGGTGGGTGGTACTCGGGTTTGTGGTGGTGGTGGCGGTTGTAGTGGGGGGTAGGGGATGGTGGTGGCGGAGGTGGTGTTAGTGTTTCAGAAGGTTCTAGAGTCGTGAGTAGTAGGGAATCGATATATCCCAAGCGGCGTGCGGTTTTGTTTTGTGGCACCCAGCGACACTCGCTAACATACCACACAGCTCAGGAGTCTCATCCGTCCTTTTTTTTTTTTTTTTTTTTTTCCATCCCATTCATTATCTTCGCACATCTTCTTCTCTCTCTCCTTCCAACTCGTAACTCAGATCCGGGGTCACATAGCAGGCTCTTCTCCCCCCTTCCCGCTACGGTACGTGCCTTCATTTTTATCGCGAGAATATTTCAGCCTTTTCTTCCCTCGTCGACTCGCATCGAATTGTGCCTACCCACGCTGCAAGGCGCTCTCAACAATTGAATCCCTTTTTTCCTGGAGGAGGATTTAGATCTTCGAAGCGGGATATAAGTCGGTCATTTTTACAATCTGCGGTTCAATCTGCCGTCGCAGGTCTTCTGCACCGCCCGCCCAGCGGCACTCGGAGCAGCGAGACGAGTCCCGTCATCACTTCACACCCGTCCAGCGTCTCCGGCGGCAGCCCTTCCATGATGGCCAGGCACGGCAGCCCAGGCGGGAGCAGCACCGGGGGGGGGAGGGGGACACCGGTGAGGCAACGCATCGGGGTGGTTGTGTTGGTTGTGGTGGTGGTGGAGAGGGGTGTACTCATTATCCCGCATGGAGGTAGCCGTATGACCATAGCCCCACGTACCCCTTCAATGCCGGGACGGAGCACGTCGGGTTGCCAGCGACAGACCTTGATTGCCTCCACCAAGCGTGAAGCGAAACGTGAGGTGTTGGGCGAGTGGCATGAAGGGCGAGCGGCATCCTACCATAAGTAATGCTTCTGAGCGATACCGTGGGGGGCTAGTGTTGTAATCAGAACCGTCGATGGACCCAAAAAGCGGGTATCCCCGCACCACCCTGGGCGTGAATGTAAGAACCGGTTGGTCTTGCTATCAGTGTGTGAGAGTTTCTTATATTTTGGGCCACATCGGTGCAGTTTTCAACACCTCATTAGGGGAGGGGGGGTGGAGGGTGATACGTATACCAGGTACGTAAATATGATGCTTTGATTGTTAAAAATTAGAGATAATGGTTGATGCTCCGAATTTGGGCAGACAATCTGTTCCCCGGCACTCACTATACAGCAACATTATTTGGTGCTGTGTTCGTTCTTCCACACTCAACCTCAATCCTTTTAGGACCGCAGTCCCGTAGTTGGGACAAACCACTCAATTTTCAAGTAGTTCGTCCCTCAGACGGGACCGCGGTCCTAACAGGGTTTCAGCCCTCTCGTCGGGACTTGAGGGAAGAAAAATGCCGACGTTACGCAAACTGACGGTGGCGATATAAAGACGTGATGGGACAGGGGAAAGCCCGAAAATGGTTGTCCGAGTCGCTGGCGAAGAGTGCAACGAGTCGCACGGTTTATCACCGCCGGAACGTATGATCCTCTGCTCTTGCAATTGCTGGGCCGCCCCGACGTGTTGCTCGGGGTTGGACGGGTGGACAGCACCGAAGTCACGATTGTGTGTGTGTTTTTTTTTGTCGCCATGCAAGCTAACCCCACTGGGGTTTAGTAAGCGTAGAACACTATCCAATTTTGTTGTGGTCTTTGGTTCGTCCGCGCTTGACCCCAGTTGCGTTCTACAATAGAGGTAGCAACATTTCCGGTTTTTTTTTGTTTTTGACTGACTGGCCTCCTTAACCCTTTTAGAACTGCGGTCTCACTTTGGGGACGAACCAGTCAATTTTTAAGTAGTTCGTCCCCAAAACGGGACTGCGGTCCTAAAAGGGTTATAACCCAAAATCGTCGGAACGTCAATCTTGTTTCGAAAAATGACGTTTTTTGTGTACTTGGGCCATGGGATTTTTCATCGGGAAGCAATTGTTTGCTGAGGTCATTTGTCGGATTAGATATGAAGCTCCTTGAGGTCAGGTGAGGAAGGAGCCTCGGAAATATTAAGGCGAACCTCTACCGTTGAACGCCTCCCCAACGTTGACCACGACCCCTTTCTGGAACGCTTCGTGTTGCTACCGCCGGGTTGGTTTGCTTGTCCCGTCTCGGTACGGCAGGTCCCGCCTCCTGGTCTCCGCGATGGCATCCCGTCCTTCTCTCCCTCTACCTTCAGGTCGGCTTCCGCTGACCCGACTTCGTCCTATCAGCAGCAGGTGATCTACCCCCCCCGTCGCCCCAGTGCATGCCTGCATTTTTGTTTGCCCGAAAAATTAAAAAAAAAGTTACACGTGGTGAGCTCCTCAATGGTTTAAGAGACATTTTTCTCGAGAAACGATCGCGGTACAGGGGGAGCCATGGATGTTGACCGTAAAACGCGGAAATAGGAAGGGGAGATGGGACACGCCAGATTTGTTCAACGTCTATTGTATGGAAGAAACGCAGTGAGCGCCCGAATGTTGGAGGTGTCTCTGTTATGTCGGGGGTGTCTCTAGCAGAGAAGTAGGAGCGGTGCTCCGTCTCGAAAGGCGTGTGTGGTCAATGATCCCACAACTCGGGCAAGCAACAAGTAAGTATATACGCCTCCCCCCATTCATCGACGCTGTCATCCACATGCAAGACAATCCGCCCCAAAAAGGGTTCTTAGTAGGATGCAGCTCACCTTTCACGCGACTAGCCCAACACCTCACGTTTCGCTTCGCGCTTGGTGCAAGCAATGCCTTCCCGGTCGGTGAGAACCCGACGTGCTCCGTCCGGGCGTTGTAGGGATGCGAAGGTCTATGGTCATGCGACTACGGCCATGCCTGACATAAGAACCCCCCCCACACACACTCCCTTTCCCACCCTATTTCGTGCATTCACCACGAGCAGCAGCAGCAGCAGCGGCAGTTGTCGAGGCATGGAAGGGCTGTGGTCGGATCGGGGTCTCCAGGCGGCGTGGCGGGGGCGGGGGGCGGGGGCGGGGTCGGGGCGGGTATGGGCGCCGCAGATCTAGAAGATTTTGATTTCGGCGAGATAGACACCGCTGCCGTCCTGGGCCTGTAAGATACTGTCACGGCTGAGATGCCGATCGACCTTGATTTTTTCATTCCGCCTTCAGGAGAAGGATGCGGGATTGTGGGTGGGGGAAAAGGCGATGGGGGTGGGGGTGAGGGTTGATGCAGCAAAACCTCGAAGATTTTGATTTCAGCGAGACAAGACACCGCTGCTATATCCTAGGCCCGAGAGATACGACTACTTAGTCTCGATCGGCGCTGGGTTGACATTGCTTGTGAGATGGAGGATGCGGGCGGTTATCAGGTTGGTCCATCGGGGGGATGGGGGAGGGTGAAGGTGGCGGTGTGTTACGTTTGTCGTGCACGGGCGTAGTAGTCGCATGGCGATAAGACCCTCGCACCACCACAGTGCCGGGACGGACGCACGTCTGGTTTTTCACCGGTCAGAGGCAGACATTGATTTGCTTGTACCACAAGCGCGAAGCTCAAACCTGAGGTGTCGCGGCGAGTCGCATGGAGGGTGAGCTCCACAACATCTCACTAAGAATCGCTTGTGAGGCGGATTGGACTTGCGTAGACGGTAGCTTCGATTTTATGGGGGGAGGGGGGGGGTGTTGCGTAATATCCCGAGGAGGGTCGCCTTTGAGATAGGCTTGCGGTTGACGTAAAGATACAGAGGCGTGTCTTGGGAGGGGCGCCGTAAGAACACCGGAAGAGGCAGGGGGGTGGGGGGGAGTGGTACAGAAAATGGGAATTCGAGGGGGGGTAGAGGCGTCGTTGACGAATGTCTGCGGGGGCGTGGTCAGCCGCTGGGCTTGTGAGATGATATGTATACCGTTCGAACGAGAGGAAACGTGTATTTTTTGTAAAGAGGCGTGTATTGGGAGGGGCCGCGGGAAGACCCGTAGAACAAGAACCCAGAGAGGGGAAGGGGGATCGGAGCGGGGAAGGGGGTGTGGTGGGGAACGAGTGTCTGTGGGATGTGGAGGGGAAGACGATAGGGTTTGTGGGTGGGGAATCGTGCATGGGATGGAGGCGGGGTGAAGAGAGGCCCCAGGGCTATATACCTACTTCGCCCATCCATTTACCCATGCGCTCGTTTTCCCATCCATTCATTTTCCCATCCAGCAACGCTTTCTTTCTCTTCCTGATTTCCCATGCGTCCAGGTTTTTGCATCCCATCCCGTTTCCCGTCGACTTTTTCGGACCCTTTTTTCCCACCCAAAATTTATTCTCACCCGTTTTTTTTTTTTTTCGCCATCGATTGTTTTTTTTTTGTTTCGAACTACGACGTATTTCGTTTATTTCTCCCCACTTTTTTTTTGGCCATCCATTTTTTTTTTGCCATCCAGTTTCCCGCTTATGTACCTATCCATCCATTCCATCCATCCACCCTTATGAACCCATCCATCCATCCACGCATCTATTTGTTAGGGGCGCGCTGTGGTATGATATGATATGGTATGGCATGGTGTGATATTGTATGGTATGGTATGGTATGGTATGGTTATGGTGTGATATGGTATGGTATGGTGTGGTGTGTGCAGTGTTTCGAACCGAAAAGGAAAATGACCTCGGTCGGTAAAACAGTCGGTCGGTTTCGGTTTTCAACATCAATTGCGAACCGAAGCCAAAACCGAACGGGTGTTTGCTGAAAAACCGAAATGTCGGTCGGTTTCGGTCGCTGTTGTGCAAATAAACCGAAAACTGAAGAAAATAAAATCGGTTTTCGGTCTAGAAAACACCACAGAAAACGACCGAAGAAATATTTTCGGTTATCAACTCACAACACTGGGTGTGTGGTGTGGTGCGGTGCGGTTCGGTGGGATCTTTGTGTGGTATAGTCTGGTATTGGTGCGGTGCAAGCAATGCCTGCCTGCTCGGTGAAAACCCGACGTGCGTCCGAACTGGCATTGTGGGGATGCGAGGATCTATGGCCTTTCTTTTCCCTCTGGTTTTCTCCATTTCAATGATGTTTGCCTGTTTGGGCGCGGCTTCCCTGCCCTTTGTACTCGCCTACATTGTTGGTGTTGCCCTGACGGTGCACAGACGGCTAATTATTCCGCGACGAAGGCTTAAGGGGTCGTTGGATTCCAGTCTTCCCTTCGGCAGGGGACTGGTATGGTCACTGTTTCTCTGCTGTATATCAACGGCTCTCTGCTAGCTAGTTGCGATGTGAGTGAGAAGGGTAGTAGGGCCGTTGGGATTTTCCTTCGGGAGAGGGCTGGCTCGTAGTCGTTTTTCTCGGCCATCAACCGCTAGTTTTCTGCGATTCGAGAGGAGTGTTAGATCCGTTGTGTTGCGGTTCCGTTGGAAGGAGCCGGAGACAAGGCGGTGGGAGGGGGGAGGCAGGGGGAGGAGGCGAATCGCGAAGGGGGCGGGTCATTTGTCTCCGGCAGACTCCCGATGAATTGCATGTAACCAAGCGAGGGGTTGAGCCCACGGTCTTCCAGCTGTTGACGACGTTTGTCGAGGGCGGGGTTGGGGGGAGTGGGGTCAGGGATTCATCCGCTGACGTCTTGATTTGCTTAGACAGTTTCGTTGGTGGTTCCACTGGCTGACAGTCTCACCCGACGGTTTCTTTCGCTGACGGTTCCACCTGCGGACGAGTTCATTCGATGACGGTTCATCAGCTGATGGTTTCATTCGAGGGGGAGTTTGGCTCCGTTTCGCTTTTCGATGGTTTCATTCGTTAACGGTAGCACCCGCTGGTCCTTTGTTCGCCGACGGTTTCATCCGTTGGCCGTTTCATTCGTCGACGGTTTTATTGGCTGTAGGTTTCATCCGCTGACGGCGTCATTTTTTTGACGGTTTCACCCGCTAGCGGTTTCACCGCCTGACGGTGTCATCCGCTGACGTTTCGTTCTGTTTCGTTCGGTTGGCGGATATAATTTGTTGGGTCACGGTCGGTTTGAGAGTAGTAGCATCGAGGAAATTTGTTCCGATTGGAGGACCGAAGGGGGGGATTTTTTTTCTGCGGTGGAACATCATTTGCTTAGGTGCCGGGGTATAAGTCGGAGTAGAAAACGAAACGTTGCGTTAATTTTGTTCATGTCAAACTCGCTTTATTTTTGGGTGGGTAATTGAAGGAGGCGGATGTTGTGTGGCGTGGATAACCCAAAGCAAAGGGGTTTTGTTTTGAGGTTCGAGGCATGGGGAAGAGAGAGAAACGAAAAAAAGGGATGGATTGGAACGAGTAGCGTTGAGAACCGGCAGCAGAATGATTTTCCTTAGGTGGAAACCCAAAAAAGAGGACGTTTTTTTGTTTTACAGGAGTGGAAAATCCGACGAAGGGCGGTGAAATTGGTTGCGGTTGACCTTTATTTGTTCGTTGAACTTTATTTGTTCTTGGTGGAATGCTCCAGTGTGAGAATAAAAATGTGACGGGGGATTTGTTTTGAGGTGGACGGCACGGGGCAAAGTGGAAAACCCTTGAATGTGCGGGGAAGCTGTCGGGGTAGAAGCCGAAGGCAGAAGAAATTCCCTTCGGTAGAAAGCCAAAAATAGGTGAACGCTGTCTGATGGGAAGGGGGGGGTGTTGTACTCGATATCACGCATGCGAGTAGTATGACCATAGACCCTCGCATCCCTACGACGCCGGCGCGGAGCACGTCGGGTTTTCACCTACCAGGTAGACATTGCTTGCACCAAGCGCGAAACGCCGTCAGGGGAGGGGCAGGAGGGGTTGTGGGCATCGAACACCAACTGGAGGGGAAAGTTGTTGGGATGGGAGGCCACAACAAGGGAGGGGGGGAGGGGCGTTGCGGGTGGAAACCCTAGAAGAGGGGAACAATCGGTGGGTGATATCGGGTTGGGGTCACACGGGGGGACGAGGCCGAGGGGGAAACCCATGAATGAACGGAAACTTGAATGTATTTGATGGAAAACGGAGAGGCGACAGGGAATTGGTTGAGGGATGGAAACAGCACAACACGACGGGGAAGGTGATTTGCTCAGAGGGAACTCAAGAAGGGACACTTCTTTAGGGAGTCGGAGTTTTAGGCGTGCGATGATCAGGTCGATGATGATGACGTTGACGAGTCTCGAATTGTTTTTTTTTCCTTGAAATTGAAATCTAGCCCGTCGTGAAAAGTTGTGATATATGATGAGGGGAGGGGCCTGGAAGGTCATGATGGGAGAGGCGGCGGGGATTTGTTCGGGTGGATGACGAAAAAGAGAAGGTGAATATTTGATTTTACGCGTGGTGCGGATGAATGCGGAAGCAATTGCGAAAAAAGGGTGGATGGGAGTTTGGTTCGGGGGAAGATCAACAGGACGGGGGACTGATGTTCGTTGGGGGTGGAGCAGCAAGATTCGAAGGGAACGTATTCAGGGGGGTGAAAACCAAGGACGAGGACTTTTTCTCGAGGGTCTTACGTCGGTAAGGGGGGGGGGGGTGCGGAATAACCAAAAAAAGAGGGGAGTGGGGAGTGACCGTTTCGGCGGGACACCAACAGGAAGGGGGCTTTGTTGTTTGTTGGGGTGGAGCAGCAAGAAGGAAATACGGTGGAATTTGTTGGATGAGGTGAAAATCCAAAACGGGGTGACTTTTGGAGGTGGGTCTTACGTAGATGGGGGAGATTGCGGGGGAATGCGGAGGAACGACAAACACATACGGAAGGGGGGCTTTCGTTCGGTGGGAATCCTACAGGAAGGGGCGACAAGGCGGTGCGTTGTTTGTTGGCTGGTATCAATGAGGGGAAATGCCGAAGTTGTAGGGTGGAGAAAGAAGCAGAGTTTGACGACTTCGTCGGGGGTCGTGCGAGGGGATGACAAAAAAAAAAGAGGGAGGGGAAAAATCGGTGGAAAACCAACGAAAAGGGGGACTTGTTGGGGTGAAAAGCCGGAGTATGGAGCAGACTCCGTTGGGGTGTAGGACCAGGGGTTTGGAGTTGGGGCATGAGATGCGGGGGATTGAGAGAAGCGAGCGCGGGGGGTGGTTGGACTGTGTTGTAAACGTGCAAGTGACCGGTTTGATTATTTTTTTGTGAATTTACCGAGAGCCTAGAAGAATGAGGATATGGGGAACTGTTGTAGCTGTAGCCTGTTTAGATGACGGAAATATCCGAGAGGAACCAAGGTCTATCTTTTCGAGACGACCCTTCAGATTATCTTTGTGTAGATGATCCTTTCGAGATTATGTTTTTGGAGGTGACTTTTTTTTTGGTGTTTTTTTCGAGATGATTTTTTTTTAGACATCGTCCTTTTGAGATGGACTTTCTTGGATGATCGTTTTTGAAGGGAACTTTCTTAGATGCGATTTTCGGGGCGAACGCTCTAGGTAGTTCTTTTTTGACATGATCTTTTTAGACACGAAATTTTGGAGATTGGGTTTCTTAGATGATCTTTTTGAGAGATGGTTTTGTTTCAGATTTCGAGATTGGGAGGGGGTAGGGAGGGCGGGGGAGGGGGTCGGTCTGGCCGGAAGGCTTATTATTTACCTGCCCCCGCCTTATCTCCGTTCGTACGCTCGGAACCACCTGTGTGATACTTTTTATATGCAAAAAGGGATTGTTTGGAGAAGGAGGGTAGGGGTCAGGGTGGGTTGTTGGGGGTTGCTATCTATTCCTTTATTTTTCCTGCTCCCCATTCTTTCCGGTCTTGTTTTCGGAACTCAGCTGTGATGGTTGCAGGCGGCGACATTGGATGACAGAGAAAGGTTAGGGTCGCGGTGTGTTGTGGCGGAGAGGGGAGAAGGGGGTCAGGGTCTCGGGGGGTGTTGGACAGGGTTCTCCTTCTCTCCCTCTTTATAATCTCTCCATTTTGTCGTTTGTTTGGAAACAGCAGCTAGCTGGTGCTGCTGCTGGTGCTGCCTGCGTGCTCTCTTTTGATATCACCATGTATTTTGAAGTAGCGAGGAGAGAGCAAACTGAGGAGAGGGAGGGGAGAATGTGTAGGGGTGCTCATGGCATGGATGGCCGTAGTCGCATGACCGCAAACCCCCTCTCGTTCGAAACGGAGCACGTCGGGTTTTGACCGACGAGGTATACGTCGGCTTGCACCAACCGTGAAGCGTCGTGAGGTGTTCGGCGACTCGCATGAAGGGTGAGCTGCATCTTACTAAGAACCGCTCGTGAGGCGGACTAGAGGGATCGGACAGGGGGGGTATGTTGGGTTAGGGCGGGGGACGGGGGGGGGGGGTGACCGGTGGACAGATTGTTCTCATTTGACCCCTCCCTTTCTCGTTTTTCTCGCACCAAGGAGAAGGTGCCATGGAAGTCCCCGTTAATGCGCAGTTTTTCTGTTGGGTGTTTCATGGTGCTACACCGTGGTACTTCGATCGAGATTCCTGGTGCGTCGATGGGGAGTTCCATGTTCCATGGTGCTTCGATGGGAACTCGCTCAACCACCCCCTACTGTTTTTTTCTGGCGGGAGCACGATCGACGAGGAGCACGTACAGAGCAGCCTTGTCGGCTATTTCTTGAGTTCGTGTCGTTTCATGTTGAGCTAGAAAGAAGCGCAGTATATACCTGGTACACAACTACGTACTCGTAAATGTTTGCATGTTCATAGGATGCGTTTTTTCTTTCTTTCTTTCTTTATTTCTTTTTTCATTTTCTCGGTTGATCGATACGTGAGAAAAAGAGAGAACGAAAGCAGGCGTTTCTTCGTCGGGGGGTCTGAATGAACTATGCGCACCGTCCGACAGATGGGTCACGATCTAGATAATCTACAGATAGCTCATCTAAATCCTCTTATCTGCCGTTTATGTGGTGCGGTGCAGGGTCTGTATAGTACGTGTCCAACCCAGGAAGCGTTTCCTAGAGCATGCAGTTTTTTTGTCACTCTCTCACTCGGCAACGTGAGCTGTATGATACAGAGCAGGGATCTATCTGTATCTGTGCGGAAAGATGTAGGCCATCAAGTGGGGATCGATGGATGGCATACTCCGGGTGTCGAAATATGTCTGGAATGATCAAATTGAGGTATGTTTTCTGTTTTCATTTTCCCCACAAGTCAAAGTCTGAATCAAACACATCTCTGGAGTTATCACAAATCAGGCGTTGTTTCCCCGAACACGTCTGCGAATTAACGAGTTGAACTGGTCCGTGACGAACAGAAATCAAGCCCTATTGTTTTCCGTTTTGGTTCCGAATGACAAAAACAGGCGTTACACAGGCGTTTTTTTTGTCCTTTTGTGACTCTGAAAGAAGTATTTCTGGAATGAACGAAATCGCCGGATTTTTTTTTTCCAGGTCTTTAGTATCGGGTATGAAGACATGATATCAAAGAATTCCACGTTTTTTTTGTTTCGACGTTTCGCACCCCTCTAGATATCCGTCTTACGTGGAGCACTAAAATATCGAGGCGTTTACGTTTCCGTCCAGTCTGAATTTTTCCCGCACGTGCACTACGGTTTGTTGGGGCTCTTTTTCTGCGGCGCAAGACTCGAAATAAAGGTGCCCGTTCGCGACTGCTACGATGAAAATCAGACATCTCCACAGGTATGTACGTCCGCAGATAATAATCTATCTATCGCTCTGTGAGTAGATCAATGATCTATCTAGCTCCTCACCTCCCTTGATATGCTGTGCGGAAGAATATGCGCAGTACAGGTCCAACCCAGGAAACATGTGCTCATACGTAGATCATACCGTTGCACGGCTCTCGCTCTTGCCCGACAACCCGGGCTAATGTGGATCCTACATATAGATGTCGTAATGATTACCCTGGGCTGGGCAATCGATCGGTCTTTTACCCCTATACCAGGTAGCTCAGTAGTTAATACAATCACATTTGGCGTCGTGGGCAGGACATGTTACGCTATAGGGGGGGGTGGTTAAAAGGAACACTCTGGGCTGGGTAGTCGATCGGTCTTTTTACCCCTATAGTTTACTGTAGTAGGTGACCCTTTCACAGGGATCACTTACTGCATAGCTTCCCGGAGATATGACACTCAGGGCTATTCACTGATCATAACCCGACCCGCTGGATCGGGCGAAGAAGCTGTTGCATATTACGGGTCGGATCGGATAGGGTCAGGCCACAAGTCGGGACAGGAGGCCCTCGAAACTCTCGCGCACGGATGGGGTCGGGTCACCATTTTACTAGACCAGACGACCCACACCCCGATCCGACCCGACGTGACCCGCCATAGGCTTGACCCGACCCGTGAAAAGCCTTTTTTTCAAGTATCGATGCTCTATCCGAGGTGGGTACTACTTAGAAGTTGCGTGGTTTGTTATCAAAGCGGGACCGCAGTTTGCGCTAAAAAGGCTGATAGATTGGTCTGTGAAGGGCAATTTACTACGGCGTGTTTCCATTCCAGAAAATATTTCTGCAGCTTGGAGTCGAAGGCGCATGCATCGTACCAGCTACGAGCTGGTCTGGCCAACGTCAGCTTGTTGAGCAGAGAGCACAGCTCAGCTAGAGGAGACCGCGGCGCTTCAGAGCAGAGTAGTAGCTCTAAAACACAGCCGGTCAGTAGGGCAGAGAGCAGTAGACAGAGCAGCGGCTACAGCACAGCAGAGCACAGAGCGCAGCAAATTGCCAACATGGGAGATATGTTAAACAAACACAGGGTGCGGGCGGAAGTCACAAAGCCGAGCCGAACAAACAAGTAGAGCAAAACCTGAGCAAACTTAAGAAAACAGGCAAAGCATAGCAAATGTGGGGAGTTGAAAGAAGAGGAAACAAAATTAAGATTTGGCGATGACGGGCGCTTCAGCACTGCCACTTTGAGGTCTTCGCTCAGGGACCTTTATATACCTCACCAAAACAACAATTCAGAGAGAAAATTAAGCTTTTTCCTGAAGAAAACTCCCCGTGATATACTCCTTGGAAATACCATACCAGAATACAAGGCCGTTCACTCGAAGCTGCCCCCCATTTCAAGTCCACCCCACAAAACGATTCTCAGTGCTATGCAGCTCACACTCTTCCTTGCGACCCGCCCAACACGACAAGGTGATTCGCGGTTGGTGCTAGTAATCTGTCCGCGCGGTCGGTGAAAACCCAAGGCGGCCTCCGTCTCGGCATATATTCGGGATCCGAGGGTCTATGGTCATACGACTGCGGTCATGCATGATATGAGAACCCCCCCCCCCCCCCCTCCCCCAACCTCCGCCCCCCCCTCCCCCCCCCCCCCCCCTTCCCCCCTCGCACTGTCCGACATATCTTCATCCCCCGCACCCCATCCCCTCCCCCCCCGCCTACACGTTTCTGCCCGCAACCGCCCAAGTCACTCCGAAATGTCACCCATAGCCTGAGCATGCTGAGTCGTGAATCATTGTACACCGACGCAGCAAGAATGCCCCCTCCCCCCGCTCGGCATCTCCTCCCCTCCCCCACCGCCCGCTCTCCGACATACCCACTCCTCCCCCCCGCTTGTCCAAAAACACTCGGCAGAGACTCACCCATACGCTACTAAGGTCACAGATAACGAAACAATACCCTATGGGTATGCGACCACGGCCATACATGGCATTGACTACCCCCACTTACTACCCCCACTGGCGCTTCGAGCTTGGTGCAAGCAGCGTCTTCCTGGGCGGTGAAAACCCGACATATGCTCCGCCCCGATATTGTAGAGATTCTACAGGGTCCATGGCCATACACAGCTACTGGCCATGCATGAACATGAGTACCCCCCCCCCCTCCCCCTATTTTATATAGGTTTGGTTGGCGTCGGTTGGCAACGACACTGTAAAGCATGCCGCTCACTACGTGAGCTATAATAGACAACCAAGGCACCGTTTTGTTTTGTTTTTTTTTGCGGTCGCCCACAGCTGGTTGTCGAGTTAGATCATTTGTGCAAAGTAAAGAACATTTACTCTGCACAAGTGGGGATGATCGTATCACGTAGCGTTCAAGGTAAGGCACGCAAGAGACAGTTACATAGTACTCCCATTCATTGCTGTCTCAGGAATTGCCTACTACACCGGAAATTAAAACAACTCATTGAAGCTGTCCTCTATATTAATATGCAAGTCCGCCTCACAAGCGGTTCTTAGTTGGATGCAACTCACCCTTCATGCGACTCGCCAGACACCTCACGGCGCTTCGCGCTTGGTGCAAGCAATGTCTGCCTGGTCGGTGAAAACCCGACATGCTCCGTCCCGGCATTGTAGGGATGCGAGGGTATATGGTCATACGACTACGGCCATGCATGAGATCTAGTACATCTCACCTATCGAGTGCACCCCCCCCCTCATTCTCTTCCTGTCCTCTCCGACACCCCTTCCCCCCCCTCCTCGCCTTATCCCCGGCAAAGTGTTTCCCGATAGTATTCCCCGGCCGGACGTCTCGACCAGGTATCTGGTGGGTGGCGAATCAGCCAAACCATCTGACTTGGCCTCACGTTAGGGACTGCACATCTCTCACCCGCAACGTGACCTTCGAAACAGTTTTTTTTCTCCGCAAAACCCGACCACTATTTATTTCTATTCCATATGGTTCAGAACATTTACGCTAGTTTAAGTGCCTCGCTGCTTAACCGGCGTACTGACTGAAAATTGCTCACTCGAGTAGCTTAACCAATATCAGAAAAAAACTGGGCCGTACAGTAGAGTTCAACCCCTATCACCGTGGGATGAGTCTGAGGCACGCCTTATTGTCGCTAGAGCACTTTTTTGTTTTGGTTTCACGATAGCCGGCAGTAATTACTACCGGGTATATTGCAGTAGCCGGTTGTTGCTTACCTGGTACTCGAGAAGCGCAACCGGTCAGAACCGTTTGGGGCATATAAAGTACGAACCTGTTTCGTGGCATCGGTATTTAGCCGTGTAAAGCACGCACGATAAGACACGCCCCCCGTTGCGGGACAATTTTCCGTGCCGACTGTTTCTCCGGACCCTCCCCCAAGAAAAAACGAAAGACCCACAAAAAGTGAAAACCGGGGGAAGCTTCGGACGCGCGCTATACGTTAAACGTCTGTAGAGCAATGCCACCTTAGGGGGTTGGTGCCGTACTATTTCGTTGTGTCGTCTCCACATGAGAAGCTCAGTACCTCCTTCCCGCAACACACGGCTTCGGGAAGATGTTTTTGTTCGCGCTAGTCCTAGAAGAAATGCTTCCCACCCCCGGGTAGTAACCATCATTGCTTTCTTGAGGACCTCAACCCCGGTCAGAAAATGAGGCGTGCCTACGATAGAGAGATATCCCGTTCGTTTGGTGGAACAAAAATAATCTGGCCCACCCCCGCGTCCTTACCGGGTGCCAGTACCACCACAGTTCGTGGGGATTTCTGTATATTTACAGGAGGAGGTGATGCGCACCCCACACATCCCTAGCACCAACCGTGTGCTCGCATGGTTGTCCCCGTCGACTTCCGCAAAGTACCTTGGGGGGACATCCGAGCTTGGGGCGAACCTCTATCGTAGAGCGCCTCAAATACTTACCCGGGTCGAGTCCGCTACATGAAGACTACTTTCGCTGGGGCTCCTCACTCCAGGAGCTTCGTGCCTCACTACTTGTCGCAACCAGAAATTGGCTTTCGATCAAAGAAGGCGTACATATCAGGTACGATAGAGGCTTGGCCTGACGAACAGTTCCATGGCCTCTTGAAAGTAGGTGATAGTGTGATAAAAATAGGCAAAAAATGAGGCATGCCACGGCATTGTTTGCTTCCCTGGTGTCCGCAGTGACTGAGTGGTGGAGTGCGTAGTATGCTTGTTTTTTGTTTTTTGCCTCTGTTTCACTACCGAGGTAATTCTTCCACTCCAGAGTTATTGGAGCCTGTCCTGCGACCACGGACTGCATTGTATTGTGAGTTAATGTGAGAACAACAACAACAACAACAACAACAACAACAACAACAACAACAACAGCAACAACAACAACAACAACAACAACAAAAGGGAGTGACTTTGAGTGACCACCGATGGATCTCATGCTACGACATAGGGAGTGACTTTGAGTGACCGCCGTTGCATCTCATGCTGCGACATAGGGAGTGACTTTGAGTGACCACCGTTGGATCTCATGCTCACAGTCACGGCACGATTTCGGGTGCCAGGAAAGGGGTGGCAGATTTCCGCTAAAATGGTTTCTGAACACGACGGGGTTCCTTAAGCTAAACCCGTCGGGGGATGACAATCTTGTTTCGAAAAATGACTTGTCGGTATGCTTGGGCCATGGGAGTATGCATCTCGGGGGGCAGTCTGAATGTTGCTGAAGTCAGTTTCGGGGTGAGGGATGTGGAGCTCCTCAACCCCTTTAGGACCACAGTCCCGTTCTGGGGGCAAAGCACTCAAATTTCAAGTAGTTTGTCCCCAAAACGGGACTGCGGTTCTAAAAGGGTTAAGTGAGGAGCCTCATACCTGGTACCAGGTGCAATTTAGGGTGAAGATCTATCGTAGAAAGCCCCTGGTAGTGCGTATTCCATTGCGTGTGCGCACGCCAGGAGAACTGGTTGGGCGAGATCGGCGGCACTCGACGAATTGTGCCAGTTTTTTCGTTCTAAAATGGATACAATGCCCCTGTGCACGTTGTAGGAAAGGTAAATAGAGTAAATACAATTACAGTAATAATAAATAATAATAAGAATAATAATAAAATAATAATAAAAATAAAAATAAAAATAATTATAATTATAATAATAATAATAATAATAATAATAATAAGAAGAAGAATAATAAGCGGGGAGAGGGGGTAGTGCGCCACCTTCGTCAGCAGGCAGGGGGTGGGAGGGAGGAGCGGGGGCGGGGGGGGGGGGCGAGAGAAGCGAGGGGACAGGTGGGGGCGGGGTGGAGGGAGGGAGGGAGGCGGGGGAAGCGGAGGGAGTGGGGGGGGGTACCGGGAGCGAACCTACCAGAGAGGAGAGATATAGTGAGGGTAGAGGAGAACCGGAAACGGGAGGGCCGCGGAATGGGGGGGGAAGAGGGGGGAGAGAAGGGAGAGAGACGGGCCACAGAAGTGGAGGGAGAGGAGCCGCAATGGAAGACAGGGGGTCCGGGATGCCAAACGACGAGGGTTCAACCGGAGGATCTCCCAGGGCGTCGGGGAGGAGACCCGGGAACGGGACGCGCCCCAGGGCCTTCCTTGGCGACACCACAGGGGAAGTGGCGTGCGGGGTCTGCGGTGTAACGCTACATCTAGGGCACCGGGCGGTACGCTTTCCATGTGGACAAGTGCGCCACGTGCTTCACGCCCGTTGTGTGGTGAAGACCCTTGCGAGAGGCGCAGCACCGGCACCTCTCCGCTGTCCAACAGCCAACTGCGGGGCACAACATCCAAGACGGGAAGCACTGCAGGCAGCGGTCCAAGCGGACCCGGGGCTTCGTAATCGGGCCGCGAGGATGGGAGGAGGGACCATAGGTGACGAGGACCTTCGTAGCCGGGGGATTTGGTACGGGTGGGACCAGAACAGCTTGGGTATAGGGCCACCACTTGATGCCGTTTCCTTGGATGACCAGGGCCAACGTTTCGCAACCGGGAAAACAGTGCAACCGCAGTTGGCTGGCGCACACGCGCGCATTAGCATTCACGTGCTCGGCATCCTCAACCACGCTATGGGTGAGCACAGGCCGAACCTAGAGTCGGCGACGCCGAATTCGCTCCTACGGGCGATCAAGCTATGGTACCTCATGCCAGCCCTGCTCCACTCACCGGACGGCCGAATCAAGAGGCAACAGAGGTTCGCGTTGGTGGAGAGCGGGGATATAGTACTCCTGCTCCCATGGCGGATAGCATTCACCAGGGGAGGGGACCTAAGGCGACGGGATGCCGCCCAACAAGATTCGGACGAGACGAAGCTTGAACGGGCGTCGTCGGCGTGTCGCCACGCAGGAGGGGTCAAAGTGGCAGCTCGCAACCTGCTAGCAGAGCCACGATCAGCTGGAAACGAAACGACGTGGGGCACACTGGTGGCCAAGTTCCCCTCCGAAGATCGCGCCGCAGTGTCCGCGGCGGCGACGGCTGCGGTGTTGGCGACCGCCACCGGAGTGGAAGACGGAAACGCCCCTCCGTGGCGCCCTGACGATGAGTACGCATCCGAGGTGCTCTTCGACGTCATCAGCTCCCGCAGTGCCCTTTCAGGCCCCGGAAACGATGGTCAACGCTTTGCGCACCTGCAATTCATCATCCACACCGACATCGGGCGGGAAGAGTTCGGAAAGGGCATGACAGCCTTCTGGCGGAGAATCGTCGACGAGCCGGACGCGTTCCCGCCAGAATCCTGGCAGCTCTTCTTGCAGTCGAGCCTCACTGCCTTGGGGGAAAAGTGCCGGCCGGTTTGCGTGGGCATGACATGGAGGCGGCTCATCACCGCGGGGGCTATGCGACAGTGGCGGCCGCGGTTGGAGGTGGTCAACAGAGAGGCGAGGCAGTTTGGGGTCGCCGTACCCGGAATGGTGGAGCATGTGGGACTGAGGGCTAGGACATTACACGAGACGGGCAACTGGGTCGTCCTAACGGACTGCTCCAACGCCTTCAACACGGTTAAACGGACGGCGGTGCTTGAAGAGGCGGCCAACTGCGTTCCAGCGCTCAGGCCTTTTGTGGCGAAGTGCTATGGCACAAGACCCGCCGACGTGTATTTCCGGATGGACTCAGGGGAGACCAGGACGATCGCCTGCTCCAGCGGTGTCCAGCAAGGGGACCCCATGGGGCCAGCAATGTTCTGCCTGGCGTTGCGACCAGGGCTAAAGCGTTTCCGACAGGAGTTCGAAGGAGAAGGAGTGGAAGCCTTCGCCTACATGGACGATGTATCTCTCGGCCTTATGGGGTCACGGCCAACTCGATTAGAGCTTTTGCCTTCCTCCGGCGAGAGCTAGATGACATCGGCATTGTGGTCAACCCCGCCAAGACCGTAGCACTACCACCCAAAGGACACGTCCCGACGGCGGAGGAGATACCGCTCCTGGAGAGCGTTGACGTCCGCATCGGAGACAAAGGAGGGGTGACGGTGGTTGGTGTCCCGATCGGCTCGGATGAATACGTGCTGGGGCGAGCAATGGAGGTAGTGAGGGACGGAGGCGCGGACCGGCCTTGCACGCTGCCTCGCTAACATGCCAGACAAGCAAGCGGCGGCCCTCATCACCGTCGAATCCCTCGGGCCGCGGACGGGCTACCTCGAAAGGGCTCTGGACCCGGGGCTGTCACTCGAAGCATGCCGAAGGGCCGACAACGGGGCTCAGTGGGCCTACGAAAATATCCTAGAGCTACCGGGAGCGGCGGACGCACAGTCGTTTTTCCAGGAGGGGTGCCCGGCCAGCCAACTGACTCTAAACCCCTACCAACAAACCCAAGCACGCCTTTCAACGGGAGCAGGAGGGTTAGGGCTGCCGTCGACGGAAGCGAGGCGAATGTCTGCCTCCATTGGGAGTAGGGTGGGCATCCTGCCGGAGGTTCTAGCAGACCTCACGGGCCCGCTAGGATACAGGGTAAAGAGGGGTCTCCCTCATTGGAGCATCATTGCTGAGCTCGGGGGCAGCCTGCGAGAGATCAGTGACACGTGGGGCGTGACAAATGAAGCGATGGGGGGCATCGCCCCCGAATCCTGGCTGGAATTGAGCATGGGTGCAGACGGGAACCTGGTCCCAGGGCCCCCTGAAGCCGACATGCTGGCGGCGCATGATGCCGTAACCACCAACTCCCGAAAGGCCCAACAGAGGTTGGGCAAGCTGGTGAATCAGGGTCGACACGCTACACACACGGCCTCGCTGGAGGGGCTACCGGAGATTGCACGCCCACCTGGACCAGGCGACCCGCTGGGGGGGAGCGAGACCAAGGCCTTCGCCAAAGCTCGCTACAGGAGCCTACAAGGAGCAGGAGCCACTGCTTGCCTTCGGGCGAGGCCAACAGACTCGCTCCGTGTCATACCAGCAGAGGAGTTCGTGGGCATGGGAAGGCGCTTCATAGGCATCGAGGAGCACGTGGCGGTGAGGTGCCCCTGCTGCGAAGCAGTCGGCATGGACACACGCCACGCACGCATCTGTCCAAGAGCAGGGGCACAGGTAAACCAACATCAACCGTTGGTTCACGCGATCTCCCGCTCGCTGAAGCGGCTGGGAATCCCTCACCAAGTGAAGAGCGGCGAACCGTTCACTGCAGACCGGAACCTGCGGGTGGACATCGTTGTCAGGAGAGGAAGTCTTCGGGACGCTCCTAACAGGGAATACAGGGAAAAGTCCATCCTGCTGGACGTCATCCATGCAGACCCGCAAGCGCAGGTCCACCTGCGAGGAGGCAGCGCTGATCAGGATGGATCAGCTGCCTCTACCTCCGAGGCGCGCAAGCGCCAACACTACGCGCGTCCGGGACATGTGTCCTTCGACGAGCGGAGCCACAAACTAGGCACCTTAGCGGTGGAAAGCTTTGGGCGCCTCGGGGTAGAGGGCTGCAACTTCATCGACCAGCTGGCAGCTAGCGTCGTGGGGGGGGGGGATGGTGGGTCGATGGCAAGGAAGGGGGTAATGAAGGAACGCCTGCTCCAAATCGTCTCGGTGACCACTCAGGTCGCCATTTCGAGGAGGGTGTCGAGGTTCAAGCTTCAGCTTAGGGCCCGCCAAGAAGGAAGAAGGAACAGGGGAGGGAGGGACGACAGACCCACACCGATGGCGTGGGGATGGAGCTTGGATGCAGCTTAGGATTTAAGGATATAACGTAATGAGAAGGAAGGAGCAAATACAGCAAATATAGTAGACAAGCCGAAAGTTGGCACGGAAGGGAGGTAGACTTGGTGCATGGGTTTCCTTTTGTTTCCGAGGTTTTCTTCTTTCGGGAAAGTTATGAGCGGTCAACGTTGAAGATCATGCTGCACATTGTCGGATGGCAAGAGAAATAGTATAATAATAACAATAACAATAATAATAATAATAATAATAATAATAATAATAGGGTCGCACCCCCTCGCCCGAGAGGAGCTCAATATCTGCGGTAAACCTAGCCCTGGCTTTTTGTTTTTTTGGGGGGTGGGAGAAATAATTTTTAAACGCGATGTCGTTACAGGTTTAATATACAGCGAAATTGGGCCGTGTTATAGAGTTCCGCGGTAAACAATTTTTTAGGACTGCAGTCCCGTTTTGGTGACAGCCAACTCAAAACTCTCAAGAAACTAAGTGTGCATCCCCAAAAACCGGAACTGCCCAGTCAGTCCCAAGACAGGGTTAACCCCTTTAGAACCGCAGTCCCGTTTTGGGGACAAACTGCTCGGAATTTGACTGGTTTGTCCCCAAAAACGGGACTGCGGTTCTAAAGAAAGGGGTTAACGAGCGCCGCGGTTGGTGTCAAAAAGAGTTTTGGCCGAAAATAAAATGGCAGCAGGCACAACGATAATAAAAAAGAACGGGTAACGTCTACAGTAGTTCCTCAGGTGAATCCTTCGGGCATCCGGCGATAGCGACCGACACACGATGGTTGGCGACGTTGGCACCCGGCAGTACGAGCCGGCATGTGATCGTGTCGCGCCCGGGCCGTCGTACGGCTCTCTTTCGTTGCGCTGCTGTAAACTCGACTTCCAAGTTTTGCTTCTTTTTTTTTTTTTTTTTCCCGTCGTACCCTAATCGCGCAGCGGGACCGTTGCTTGCTTGCTGTATTGGTTTATCGTCACATTTATTTGTAGGAGGCGTTTTTCTTTTACTATGTTTCCCTTCTGAAAATCGCCAGACAGTTGAGGAGGTTATTCAGTTCCAGTGACACATAGGAGCTCAATATCTCACCCGATACGACACTCGGAAGAAAATTCTTGGCACCACCCGACCGGCACTTCACTTGTTTGTATGCGCTGTATGCGCTAGTCCTAAAACGAATACTGGAGAGATATTTTCATCCTTACTGCTGGTTCCTCACTTAGGGAACTCAATCGGTCAGAAACCTTTGGCCCAAAAAGTGCACCTCTTACCGTGGGGTGGCTAATTTTTATATATATTATATATATATATATATATATATATATATATATATTCGGCCAAAAAAAGGTGATATCTGTACGTATCGTAAACGTCTTTCTTTGGGAAGGGCTCGTTCGCCGAGATTGTTTTCCTCAGAGAGGACTACGGTGCTCATGTATGTAGAGCTATCGCGCCTTCACCGCGGTCGAGGCTAAAAACAATAGACGCGTTCTACGAAAGAGGTAGCACGTTTCCGCCAAAAAGTTTCTGATTGACGGGGCCCTTTAACCCCAAAATCGTCGGAATGTCATTCTTCTTCTTTCTCTCGAAAAATGAAATAATCGCATACTTTGGCCATGGGGTTACTCATCGGGCTTTGCAACTTTGATTTTTGCTGAAGTCAGTTTTCCGGGTAGATGTAGCGCTGCTCAAGCGAGGGGCCTCTGAAAAAGTAGGGTGAACCTCCATCTTAGAACGCCTCGATAGGTCGGAGATTGAGTTGCAAATTGCTTTGTGTCCTCCAATCGCAGCCGGCGTCAAGCCGCATGTACCGCAGCGGTCAGCTTCGGGCTTATATTGTACCACAAAAAAGGTATGTGGCGGGTGTGTAGAGTTCGTGAGCAACGGTCTCATGGGCGGGACGTATGACAACACGAGACCTAAGCGCATAAAAATCTCCACCAATTAATCTCGCGACGATGCAAATAACTTGAAGGTCGTTCGACCGAGTTCGTCTGGTGAGCCGCTGAATAAATTGACAAAACACGTGACCCCCCTCACCCTCGAAGGATCGATAAGCTCAAGCGCGCTCGAAACAAATCCAGAGCAACGTCCCCTTTAGAGGGGGTGGTGGCTGATTATTTTCCGAGATTTTCTCACACTCGTCGAGGGGCTCAACACACCACCCGAAACAAGACTTCGAATAACCCGGTTCACGCATCCCGACCGGCGTTTCTAGTGCCACACTGATTGGTAGTTAACTTCCCGCTGTTGAAGAGCTCAACCAGTCCGAACATGTTGACCCCAAAACTGAAACTCCTACCGCCGTGAGATAGGATTAACAAATACGTCGTGCTTCCGAAAGTTCGGGGGATAAAAGGGGGTTGGAACGCGGAGGAGTAGGGGATTGGGGGGAGGGGGTGAGGATGCCGTTATGCGATACTGTGCATTAAGATCTAGACGGCGTGCTGCGCCGATAGGGGGTTCAGTTGTAGGAGGAGTGCGTCTATGTTCTCGGCCAGAACGTTGCTGGCTGACGGGGAGGCTTCCCCAAAACTAATTACAGCACCCAACATCGTTAAGCCCATGATTCAATACGTATGCGTATACACTACTTGAATGACGCCTACGATGGGCCGAGGTTCATGTGTTTTTGGTCCCAATTAGTCTTTGATGGGGGAGATAGATATAGAGCTCTTCAAGGGCGAGGCCTCACAAACAATACGCACTTCTGTACTTCTACCGTACCTGGTAGCATATAACACGGTAGCACACAGACCCAACCCCAAGCACCTGTCCTAGATCACGCAGATTAAACTCCCCCCCTGCGGTAGCATGAGCCGGATAGACGACACAGACCATGCATGCATATCATCTGCCCTGAATGATCTAGATCCCCACATGAAGTGATAATCGATGATGACTTGTGTCCGAGGTATGGATGTGTGAAGGTATTACCTACTGGGCTTAAGGGGTAACATATCGATCGATTACCAAGCCCAGGGTAAACCCTCGAACACTCTCCCCCGTCCTGAACGGCGGGATCTTTGGGGCGTGGGTGTATTCCGTATACGGCCGCAGGCCGACCTACCCGCTTCGTTTCAATACCTGGGGGACCGGGGGGATATGTCTTTAGGGACCGCACGCGCAAAAACGCTTCTATACAAGAAACGTTCGAAGGGAGATTCGAACCCGTGTCCTCGACGACGTCAAATACGATGGTATATATTACCTACTGAGCTATATATAGAGGTCAAATATCGATCAATTACCCGGCCCAGGGAAATCCTTACAACACTCTTCCCCTCTCTGAACGGCGGGATGTTTCGGGTGGGGTTATTCGAACAAGTGTTTATGTTCAATCCCCCGCCCCCCCCCCTTTTGTATGGATACGGATAGTTTTTTTTGTTCACGGTGACCTTTGGAGCCTCTCTTTGAAGCCCTCGATCAAGCGAACTTTCAACCCCCGCCCCCGAAAAGAAGACGCCCCGTAGTAGTAGCAGTGGCACTTACTCGAACTTCTTCTGTGCATCGGCTTGTATTTATTTGTCGTGATTCCGAACCCAAGGACTGTTTTCTTCTGCGTGATCTCTACTCTGCGCAACATAATATATATATATATATATATATATATAATATGGTAAGTTCCAGAGGAAAGCTCGAGGACGCCATTTTATCTTCATCCTATTAATAGCTATTCCCCAACGCTGAGAGTGGTATGCTGTATCTATCTGTGACTGCACAATTTATACCTGATTTAAGTTTTGCACTGCTATTCTGACCAGATAGATGCTGCACAAAGTATTACAGGGCGGTCGCTGGTCGAGAGGGTATACGAAGCTCTCCCCTCGTATCGTTGGTGATGAGATTCAAATGAACCCACAAAGAAGGATTTTATTTTGCCCGTGTAAGAATACCAGGTTATTATACCTTCGTCGGACCTCTTCTGCTGCCGCACATCTGTGTGTGTGTGTGTTCTTCACATTAAACCGTTCTTTCTACCCGTCGACATCCAGCACAACCAGTGTCCGTGCCGATTCTTCAATCCTAGAAGAGATACAAGTTCTGTGGTCACAAAGCTACGCCACAGAGATACTACGTTGCCACGTGTGCAGTGTGAACTGCAGTGGGCAATCAATGCAAAGCCATGTCATCATACTAGATACGACAGGCACGACATACGCAATCTATGAAATAGTGAAACGAAAAGAAACAATCAAAGAGAAAACAAAAACAAGGTAGACAAATCGAAAAAGAAAAAGAAGAAAAATGAAAGCAAAATCTAAGAGAAACAATCTGTCGTGCCCCCCCCCCCGCAGGCGAGGTGGCCAACACTTGAAAAAGAACGAGCTGGAAAAAAGAAGAAATAACAAAAAACACCACTGCTTGTGAACAGAGTAAGACAAAGAACCAAGGAGAAAGTAACAAGGAAAAATAACAAAGGGAAAATATATAACTAACTGCCCAACAACAAATATACCAGAGGTACAGATACGAGTATACACTTACTTAACTTATCAAAAAAAGTAAAATGTGTCTCCGATGTTTTTATAAGATTATGAAGTACGTCAGCTAGCTGTGAGTTGGACTAAATAAATACTTATTAGGTAGTTGATACTCAACCTTGCAAGCTGTGTGATACGTCTCTTCTCTATATATATCCCATTCTGAATTTACAAATTGTATGATAAAACGCCGTTCGCGCGTATTGTATACCAGGTATGTACATATGTATGTACGTCAAGGGTGATATAGGCCAGTGACTCCCTGGTTGCTACGCGAGTCAATATATATATATATGGTTGTATTGAAAACCGTTAAACGTTTGGTGTTTTTTTTCGCCGCGCATTCTCCCTATAATAGAGCACACAGCGACACGCAGCACATACGCACATATATATATATTATATATATACATGCACGCGCAGCACAAGAAACAATCAACCTCCTCCCTGGTTTACTGCTGCTGATCCCTTGGCTGGGCGTAGGGGCGAGTGGCCAGTGACTACCCGATCAGAATATCCGTATACCTCTTCGTCTCTATCTGTGGCTATTTCTGGAAGAGTGCAGAATGGTCTTTCGTAGGTTTCCGTTATTATATTACCGTGCTTTTATCGCGCTTGTTGCTGTCTGTACCGGTATATCTTAACTTCACTTGGTCTTGTTGTACGCAGTTACGTGCACGAACACACGGACCTGGTATATTACGGGGGGGGATACGGTAGTAAATAGGACTAAATAAATACTGTTGTTGTTGGTAAAAAAAGCGAAATATGTAGGATTCGTATGTACCGTAGGTCCTATTGACTATGGTGCCCCGTAATTAATATGATACCAGTAGTAGTAGTAGGTACCAGATATACATACAGTCCTTGTAGGTCTCGCTTGCACCGCCGTGGGTATAGGTATCGGTCGGTCCGTGTTGTGTATACTGTGCTGCCGCTGTGGTAGATGTATGCGGTCGTAGGTGATTGTGATGCATAGTTTGTGGCGGTTTTGCTTGATGATGGCGGTGGTGTTGCATTCTGTCTGCGTGTTGTACGACTACTTCAGGCAGTTATTAACCCCTTTACTTTAGGGGTGCAGTCCCGTTTTGGGGACAAACTACTTGAAATTTGAGTGGTTTGTCCCCAAAACGGGACTGGACTGCGGTTCTAAAGTGGGCTCGTACCAGGAACGCGTGATCAGATACAGATACTGCTGTAGTAGTACTACACTACTTTTTAGAGTAGATACTTTTTTTCACTGGTCTCGTTTACTGCTTGCTACCAGGTATATGCTGTAGATATGGCTTTTCATTTTCGAGTTTTCAACAGCAAGCATCTAAAACTGGTCTTCTCGTCTTGCGTGTGACCATATATATCTAGAAGATCAATTATTTTATGCAGGAAAAAAAAACGTTTTTTTCGTTTTGTGGTGATCGTCTGTCGCAGGCAGGGGCGGAGTGTTCTGTTGGGTGGTTGGGTTCGAAGGAAGCGCATGCGCAACGTTCTCGTGCATACAAATCTGTTGTACCAGGTACTCGTACCAGGTAGTTGCTTATAAAATACCAGGTATGATACTCGTACGATACCACACAAAACCTCTATCATAATTCGTAGTACGTACGTGCCTGGGGCAGTGTTCGCGGCGGCGGTGTAATTGCACTCGAGTGGTACGTGTGCACGAGCCTATACGAGTCACAAAATATTTTTAAAAAATCGAAGCATCCAGCAACACCCACTGCCCACACACCACCAACCACCTCTCGTCGGACTACCCTCCGCAGTACGTATACTCTGTACTGTGCGGTTCGGGCAAGATGGTGTCGAAGCTCCGCACCAGCCCCCATCCGGTCAAGGCCAGCCTAGGTCGGCGGACTAAGGCAACCTACCCCCCTCCCCCTGCGCTATGGAAAAAGGCACCACCACCATCAGCCCTTGCCGGGAGCGGGTCCGCAACAAAAACTCCTGCTCCTCCTCCTCCTGCTTCTCGTACTGTAGGTACTGGTGCTACAGCAGCAGTTGTTGCTGCTGCTGCTGCTGCTTCGAGAAGAACTCTCTTCTTATTTGCTGTTTTGGGGGCAGGAGTGGCTCGGACTACAGTAATAGCAGCAGCAGTTACATCAGCAGCAGCAGCCTCGCCGACGTCGGAAGGAATGCCGCAGAGCAGTAGTAGCAGCAGCAGCAACAGGAGCAGCAGCAGCAGCAGCAGCAGCAGCAGCAGCAGCAGCGGCGGCGGCGGCATCAGCAACAACAGCAGCAATATTGTATTGCCTTACCCTTCCTTGGCCCTGGTAGAGACCGTTCTCCTGACAACGGCAAAGAACTCCTTCTGTGGGCACGCGGAGGGATTCGAAGAGGCGGTGAGATGGAGCGGGGAGAGGATCGAAGCCAGCCGGCGCCGCGGGCCGCACCTCGCGTGCGCGGAGTACGCCCGCGGGCGCGAGGCCATCTCCCGACTGCGAGCGTTTCTGTCGCCCGAGGCGGTCCGTCCCGTGGTGCACTCGAGCGAGCACGGCGCGGCGTGCTTCGTGGTGACGGCATTTCCCTCCGAGTCGAGAGAGATCGCGGCGAACCCTGATGAATTTGAAGTGGCCAGCATCGCACCTTTCCCGTCCGAGCTGAAAATTGCACCTGGAATTCTTGAACACGAAATAACATCAGCTCATGATTCTGAGTATGATTCTCATCGTTTACAGCATGCAGCGAGCCAACAAGATAGCCCTGCTGCTGCTGCCACTTCTGCTACTACTCCTAGGCTGGCGGTTACGCATGGTGCGTCTATGCGCTCGGGCAACGCCGAAGGTCTAACGGTGGTCCTATCGCCCGGCACTCTGCCCGCGCACGTCGCTGGAGGTAGCGAGTACACCGGTGAGCTGTTGGGCGACCTCACGTCAGCGTCGATCGATCTCCGCTCTGGGAGCGTGTGGTCGGACCCACGAGTAGCTAGCGGGGAGCATCTGACCACAAGGGAGGGGGCTGCACGCGGCAGGGATTGGACCCGAGCTGCTGTGCTTGTGCATGAGCTTAGCAGCGAGGGGAGAACGACTCCTGGCGGAGTCTGCTCATGGGACCGTATATCCGTGCACCACGGTGGGAACGACCTGCTGCTAATGTCAGGTATGTTATCACTCAAGTACCATGTACGGATATATATGTAAGAAACGTTTAGTTGTTATGTGAGTATGTAAACGTTCCTTCCATTGACGGACACATTATTATTTTTTTCCGTATTACGGGGGACCATAGTAAATGGAACCAAATATCGTCAGTAAAAATCCCGGAGTATATAGTTTTTCGTGTGTACCGTAGGTCCTGTTAAATATGGTTCCCCGTAAATATTTCGAATGTTCCTTCTTCCGAATACTATAATAATTTAGTAGACAAAGTCAGAGTTCTTAATTGAAGCTGTCGTCCATATTTTGCAAGTGCGCCTCACAAGCGGTTCTTAGTAGGATGCAGCTCACCCTTCATGCGAATCGCCAGACAACTGACGGCGCTAGTAGCGGCCCCTCTAAAAAGGCACGGGCAAGTGTGGGCCAGCCAACAAAACGTACCCCGTACCCCCACCACTTGAAAAGTTGGGTACGTCGCATCACGATCTAATATCGATATCACGCTGGCACGGTCAGGCCCTCTCATCCAGTCGAACTCACAGCTGTATTCGCAACCATTTTCTAAAATGGACCAACAAACGGAGTGCAACAATGGCAGCAGCAGCAGCAGGATATATGGCCCGTGTTCGGTTTTCCCCGGGTTGGTTTCGGTTGGGTTGAGGGAAGGAAGCGGTGGTATTAATAGTTACCGTTGGTTTCTTGCGTAGCGTTTTACTTTGCTCTCCGGATTTTACATGTGCTACTGGTGCTGCCGTCTCCTGCTGTAGTACGAGTATATACATACGTACCAGGTACCTTTTCTTTCTTCTTTTCTTTTAATCCTCCGGCGGATGGGTAAAAACCTGTCAATTAATACGCGTATCAGTTATGTATGTCTACGTATATTTGCCAACTTTACGTACCAATTCCGTGCGAAACACTGCTGTACGAATACGTAGTAGGTGAGGTACGGCAGATATTAATAGTACGAGTAGTATTAAGTATTAGTGTTACGGGGGGGTATAGTTAATAGGACCTACAAAAAAAAAGCCTATCTATTTACCTTTTGCTACTCACAATATTTGGTCCTATCTACTAGTCGTCCTCCGTAATTAATGGTAGTGCTGTGAGTTGGCCGTGGGTCGTTCGATCAGTATCCTGTATCTTGAAGAGGTTGCTGTTTGATTGGTTACTGCCCCGAACAAGCGAAGGATATATAAATAACAAGGGTTATTTTCCTCGGTGTAATTTTGAATGGTTTCCTTGAAGAAAGTTCTGGATTTATTCCTAGGGGGCAGCAGGGTCCAGCCAAACTCCAGACTGCTGCCTGAACTTTTCGTGTGGTACTACGTGCTGCTGTCACGTACCCGGTAGATTATTTATGATGATGATGGCGATGGTGGTTGATGGTGATCTGCCTTCTTAATATGAGAGGCAGGGAGGGAGGGAGGGAGGGAGAGAGGGAGTGGTGATAGTTCAAATTGGACTGAGGTGCGTGCAACAGCAACTAACTGTTACAGTGAGTGGTATGCACCGCTGGTACTATTCCCACACTCCTGCTGTGCTGTACACAGCACTTTCGGGCACTAATCTGTTAACAGCAGCACGAAATCATGCCAGGTACGGGTTTTACAGGGCTCCAGCCCGTCAACATGACAAGCCTCTACTCGTACTGCTGCTGTATAGGCCATGAACTGACCTGGAATCTGCCCATCCTCAAATAAATACGTCCTCAAGATGATCAATGCAGTGGGAACCGGTTATTATAGATGACCGAGGTGAGAAGCCTTCTTGCGTACCCACTCTTCTTAAAGAACTGCACAGCAGTCCCGTTATCGGGGGCAAACCGCTCAAATTCTAGGTAGTTTTGCCTCGAGTATAGGTTTAGCAGTTTGGGAAAAGGGATCTTTAGGGATGTTTTTTGCTTGAAAAATGTGTAGCGTGGTCTGCACTTACTTCGGAATCATCGTCCGCAACTGAGAAATTTCCTGGTTCGATTCAAACTCGGCGTAGCCGCGTTTATGGCGAGTTTTGGCCCGTTTTATCTGCGGTTTGGGGTCAGGGTTAGGGTTAGGGTTAGGGTTCGAATCAGGGGTTGGGTTGGGTGTTCGCCCGTACCTTGATCCCAACAGGAACCAAAACACCCGAACAGCCTACCAACCTAAAGATCCCTTCTCCCAGATTGTTAAAGGTCCTCGAGTTTTGCCCCCACAACGTGACTGACTGCGGCGGTGAAAGGGATAAGAGCGCCCCAAAAAAGCGAGCCCGCCGAGCGCGACGTTCTCAATAGATTATTATTAGTATCGTGAATATTGTTATTACGGGGGACCGTATTAAAAAGGACCTACATGGGCGTAGTGTCTGTCTTCCCTACTGTTACTATAGATCCCGCGAAACTTGTTGTGTGATCTTCCTTGTCATCGGATTGCTGTCTCACTCCAAGTTTTCCCACACTCCAGCCGTCGTAGTTTACCAGTTAGAACACTCTGCTTGCGCAGAGAGGAGTGGGTTCACGACCCACCGGCGGTGACGACTACGAATCTTATACGGTACAGACAAAAACTCAGATATTTTGCAATTTTTACAAACAATATTTGGTCCTATTTACTATGGTCTCCCGTGATAGTAATTTCGCCCACGGCCTAAATTGCTGCTTGCGCTTTTAAAAGGCTTGGACCACCTGCTCTATCCGAAGCGCGGAGGGGGCAACGCCGAGAAGGCGCACGAGGAGGAGGAGGAGGGCGGAGAGATAGCCGAGCTGCGTCTGGCGTGTTTCATGGGTCTGGTGTCCTTCCTCTCTGGCAGGGCTGAAGTCCTGAGAGTCGAACCCCGGCTCAGGAAACACCTCCACAATGCGGTGGCGCGATCGATGATACAGACCGCCACGTTGACCGAGGAGCCGCTGACAGCAGCGGGCTTGGACGGGACGGGCCAGGTTATCCAGGTAGGTGAGGAGGGGGAGGAATGCATGAGGAGGGTGGGGGAGGGAAGGGTAATGTTTTCGTGTTTTTGTTTTTTTTAAGCTAAAATGCCAAACTCCGGGGGGATCACGATCTATTTATACTGGTGTGGATTGCCATCTTCAACGTCGGGACACGTCGTATCCCATGCTTGGTGTGCCTATTGAGCAGGTGCTCGTTGGTACTCACGTGTGTTGATTGCCTAGAGATTGAAGGAGAGCAGGTTTATTCCTATCCCAGAACGATGAGAGACGGAGAGCAAGGGCTCGTGCCTCGCCGGAAAACCCCAGTCTTTCCACCTGGAACACGCCTCCAAAGTACTCAACCTGCCGCTTTTGAGACGTTGACAGATCACAACCTACTTGATAAATCATGAAGACCCTAACATGCCGTTTTAAGGGTAGGTTATGCGGGATATCTATGGTACAGACCCATTCCAGCAAACATGTTCTATTAGTAGTAAATCATGCAGACTTGTCTCCCACCCGATAACAACGTCAGCAAGTACAAGGCGCTTCGCTCCGCGGGCGGCCTACGCCGCCCGCTACGCTCGCTCAGGAAGGAAAAACGTACATGAAATTATGCGAAGCGAACAGAGGTCCACGATTGAGTTTTTTTGTGTTTTCAAGGACGTAATTGCAAACCGGCGACTTGATAATGCCAAGAGTCCCGCCGCCATGCTTCAGGAGAAAACAGCTCCGACGTCAGCTTGGATGCCACATATACGCTTCGCGTCGCGGATGTCGTACGTACGTACATACCCCAGGTAGGGTACTGCTGTCTGTTATACTTATTTTCTTCTCTCGATATGCTCTATGTCTGTACTGTATGTACGAAGAAAGCGAAAGCACAGCACGGCACAGCAGCAAAAACAATGAAAATGAAACCGAAAACTCGGAAAGGAAAAAAATCCCCGTCCCCTCTCGTGTAATATTTTTCTGCCTGACACTGATTGGAACACCTTACACCCGGTCGAAAAGAAGAAAAAAAAAAAACGTATTCTCTCTCAGCCTCGTACGCCGCCCGCCCCTCTCGCGACCACCTCGCTACCGATTCGGTCCGGGTAAAGCTTTTATCAGTCTCTGCCACAATCAGCCCCGTCGCCCGCCCCGCGTGAAGCCCGTTGCTCACCGTGGCCGTCGTTCGCCAGCTCGATAACGTTGGTATTCAAACTGCACACCCCCCTCTTTCAACTTCAGCGTGACCGCTAAAATAAGCACGCCTTGAATATTATCTTGCCCTCCCAAACGACCTTTATAAACTCGTACATACTCTATCAACAATCATAAATCGAAGCCAGACAAAGCCCGTTCATGCATCCCTCGTGTCTCGAGCCACACGCGACGCCTAGGCACAAACTCGTACATACTCTATCAACAATCATAAATCGAAGCCAGACAAAGCCCGTTCATGCATCCCTCGTGTCTCGGGCCACACGCGACGCCTAGGCACGAAAGCGGCGACCGCGCACCTTGCAACCCCCCCTCTACCCGCCAGCACCCGCTGGCACCCGCGACGGTGCCGGGTCCTCCCGCGATGCCGTGCTCGGAGAACACGCACGCACACGAAACGAAAGAAGAAAAAAGGAAGAAATGACCGAGAAAACAAAGAACTGCTGGAAAGGTCCGGCAAGTAATGAAAGGAGGCGGTTTGGAAGTGGGAGCTCTGAGAGGCCAGGGATGCACCAACCGAGCACGCTCAGGGGTTGTGATCTAAGTATGTAGTTCTATATTAATGACTACCGTAGATCACACCGTATGAGTGGTGCACACAGATCAACCAGTAACGTCTCTGCCACCTATTAAAAGAAAACACTCTAGGTCCCGAGTTGGGGACTGCGAACAGATACGTGGATTTATACCGATGGTGTGGAACTTTGTTGATCTGTAACGTCTCTGCCACCTGGGATATAACATTATTTTCACGAAGTGAGGTCACGAAGAGAAACGTTGATCTGTACCGATGTGTGGGACGTTTCTTTGATTATTAAATAGCAGGGGGGTCCGCCACTGAAAAACGTCTGCTGTGGTACCCAACAATATTTTTTCCACAATGAATGGGCGTTGATTCCGCACGGGGGTGGGATAGCTATTCGGCGCTCGGTTTTTCCATGTCGGTATTTAAGGTTCAGCTTGCCAACACCGAACAAAGGAGGCGCTTTCGGAAACATCTGGTCTAGAGAGAGAGAATCTTCCGCTAGCGACTTGTTGATAGTATGGTTCGACTTTTTTTGTACTTGCACCCTTAACGCTGTTGAGATAAAACGTGCGCTGAGAAACGAAACCACCCACCCCTGGTGCGAAGTCAACGAACGGTCTTTACGGCAAGGCAGTCGAGCTGTCCCGAGGAACTCGCGCGGGAGGATACCTGCGACTGCCGGCAATAACTGGTGCGCGTTGAGGAGTGTTTTTCTTGTTCGAGCGAAACAACAGTCACCAGTTCTGATATACAGTACCAGGTACTACTTATTGTAGATGCTTTTTCGAGAATACGCCGTAGTCTACGGAAGCGTGGTGACCGCGCTCAGCTCGTCGGAGGCAAGCATCGCTGAACGAGGCGTTTTCCGTTGTCTCCGTTTCGCAGCCTCGGAGTGATGGTGGTCTAGATAATATATTTACGGGGGGCCATAGTAACTAGGACCAAATCTTGTTTTTAAAAATAGCTAAATATTTACCTGATAGGTTTTTGTCTAGACCGTAGGTCCTATTTTCTATGGTCCCGTTCCTCACCTGGCATGGTGAGAAGTTTGTGCAACACCCTCAGAGTACAGATCCCACCTGGCAACAAGCACTAGATCGTGAATATGCGGATCCCACCCGGCAACACGAGCTAGATCATACAGACCATACAGATCATACAGATCACACAGATCTATCTGCCCTGAAAGGTCGTCATCCCCAAGTGGCAATCGATAATATATTACCTGGTATACCTAAGGGATGTCCATCGCTCCATATGTCGTGAACGGATGATCTACCTCCTACCCTGAAATAAGTCCATCGAGTAGGGATCGGTAGTACGTCAGAGGTGTCAATCCTTTCATATATACTTGTCGCAAGATCCATATCCAACTACTGCAGGGAACCCGGAGATGTTCTCTAAAATGCCTCCTGGCGACCACAGGTAGGTATTAATAGTACGTTTGAGGGTTTGGCGACCTCGAAAGTAGGATTATATTATTTATTCGCTTAGCAGCGCGTACAATGGGAAATCGCATTCGCTAGTATTTTGTTAAAGATATTGCAAATACGTCAGCTAGCTGTGAGTTCGACTACTGTCGGAATAGTTGATCTCCAACTTTGCAAGCTGTGCAATACGTCGTTATATATGTGATTTAGCGTATGGTACTTGTGCATGGCTTGCGGATAAATTAGAGTAATTTTTACTCAGTTTTTTATGTTATTTGATAAGTAGATGATGGTAGACTATTATTAATAGTAGGCGAGACATCGGGCTACTATTATTCTTAATTGTTCAATAGTATCATCACTACTGTACGTCTACTATTCTTACTACTGCTGCTCCTAGTACCTGGTACTTACTACTGCTACTGGTACTACTGGTGCTTCTGCCACTACTACTGCTGCTAGTGTTACTACTACTAGTAACTGCTGCTGCTACTTTTGTTGACACTGCTACTCCCATCATTACTGCTCGAATACGGTCCTACGTACAGCATTCGCGCGTCAAAGCTAAGGCGATACCACTCTGACCCGAAATATAGGGACAATTAGCATATAGTGGTTCAATCTAAACATTCCTTCTATTTTCATTCAAAGTGATATGAAGTACTTGACTCACGGCACAGCAGTCCACTGCTCGTGCCTCACTACCATATCGTTTTCCGTGTTGTGTTTGTAGAAGGATTTCTATTCCGGGGATGGGAACCTATCCTCCCCTGGTGGCGCATTCTCCGATTAATTCACACCTTCTCCAAAAAGTGAAATACTTGGTTTCACCGACTCACATCGCCCTACAATATAGCCTATATGTTGTGCTTATACCGGCACGATTGATGATCCGGGAAATGAACCCTATCCTCCCCGGGTGGCGCCTTTATAAAATTGATGAACACTAAACCTATCCTCCCCGGGTGGCGCCTTTATAAAACTGATCAACACTAAATTCAAGTCATTCACGAATTATTATCACCCACACACGTTAATTCCACGTCATCAGTTATATAACATCACCCCCCCTATATATACCCTGTTATTTTTTTTTTTGTGACGTAGGTGGTTGACACTGGATTGGACGAGACATCGTGCTACTTCATCGACGCTGACGGAGAGGAGGTTACGCACGGGTACTACTTCGAGGAGCTAGGGGTGGAGCCGTCACCCTCCCCCCCCCCCTCCTCCTCCCCCTCTACCCCACTTCCCCCCTCCCCACCCTCCTCTCCTTCCTCCCCCTCCCCCCTCTCCTCCCCCTCTTCCCTCTCCTCCCCCTCCCCCCTCTCCTCCCCCTCCTCCCCCTTCCCGTCCCCGTCCGGGACGTTTCCGACCCTCACGGACTCACCCTACTCCGCCTACGCACCGACCGTGAGCTACGGCTACACCTCCATCTGGCCGATCCCCACGATTACCGACTACGAATACACCACATCTTCCAGGTGGACATTTGGCAATGGAGGTCTGTATGATGGCGACGGTGGTGGCGGCGTTGACTCGGTCGGCCAACCGGCTTCGCCGCCAGGAGCTGGTGGTGGTGGTGGTGGTGGTGGTGGTGGTGGCGGTTTCGGTGCGGATGCGGCATCTTCGACCTTGCAGTCGACCTCCCCGGCTACTTCTCCGCGCTTGCTTGTGGAGGCGGTGTTCGAGGGAGGGGATTTTTCGTTCTATCCGGAGAGGCGAAAGGTAAGATCATTTTTCGTTTTTCTTTTGTGTGTGTGTGTGTTTTTTTTGGGGGGTTTTGTTGCGGCTGGCGGCGTTATTTTTTGTTTGTGATAAAACTGTTTTGTGTTTCGTTAGGATGGTGATGCTTTCTGTTGTGAACCTGGTGTGTTGTTTGTTATTTTGTTGGTGTGTGATGATGATTTATTGTGAGGAGGGAAAGAGGCGCTGCGGCTGTCTGAACTTCGTGGTCCACCTTTCCCGATTACTTGTTCGGGCTCTTCGGTGGAGGCGTTCTTCGAGGGGAGATTTTTCTCGGTCCATGCAGAGAGACGGAAGGTAGTGAGTTTTGGTGTTTGAATTTTTGGTATTATTCTGATTGTCGATGGCTGTCTTTGTCTTTTTCCCATACGGAGTTTGTTTTGAGGGAGGCGTACGTTCGGCCTTGCCGGGGAGACGGAAAGGCGGCGTATGTTGATGACGCTGTTTTGGCACTACTATCCGAGACAATTTTGATGGGTACTCGTACTGCATTTTGATGGTGGTGACGTGTTTTTCTGCGATGATTTGTTGGGATGACTCGTATGCCGATGACGACGGGGCGATTTTACAGCGATGCTCATGATGGCCGCGGGAGAGTTACGGCGGCGTCGACACCACAGTCGTCGAGTTCCTCCACTACCGTGCCAGGCCACGACTATTTACGGGGGAGTATATTAAATAGGACCAAATATCGTTGGAATAAATAGAGAAATATATAGGTTTTTGTCTTCACCGTGGGTCCTATTTAATATCGTCCCCCGTAAAATATTGTGTCGAGAGTGTTTTCGAAGGAGGAGAGTTGTCGTTCCAGCCGAGAGAGGGGGTGGTCAACAAGTAAGTGTGGTTTTGTTTTTAGATGACTTCGTTCTTTTCTGGTGTTATTTTTCTCGCGGCGATGGTTTTTGTCGTGTATGATGAATATTTTTAGATTTATTTTGATGGAAGTTCCCTTTATTTGACGCCGAGGGGTGGTGACGATTGATAACATTTGATGACAATCGAATCTCTGATGATGATTGATGCCATTGTGATGCTGTTTGGGTTGTTTTTCCATTTGTTTTGAGATCGGTGACGGCAGTTCTTGAGAGCGTTTCGATGTTTTCATTTTGAGTCGATGATGATGGTGGTGATGAGAGAGAGGTGTGGCGGCGGCGTCGAGATCGCAGTCGTCGAGGTCTCCCATCCCTTCCCTGAGTTATCCTCACGAGGTTTGGTTTTGAAGGAGACAATTTTTGGTTCTCCCCCCAGAGCGACGGGTGATGGTGGATATTCGTCCTCGTACCCCGAAAGACGCAATGCGAGGGGCGTCTAATATTAGTTATTGAAATGCTTGCTATTACGTCTACTGCCTCTTCTTTTTTTGTTTGGGATGATAATTTCATACAACTCACACGATTATAACCCCCCCCCCTCCCGGCATTGTAGGGATGCGATGCGACCGTCGATGGTCATACGACTACGGCCATGCATGGCATGGGTACCCCCCCCCCCCCCCCCCCCCCCCTCCCCCTCCCCCGATGTCGAAATAGATGCGATCGTCTACGTTCATATACGACTCCAGCCATGCATGACTCGTGTCACCCCCCCCCTCCCCCCGCGCTGCCCCCTATCTCACTCTTCCTGCACCCAGATCATCCAGTACATCAACCTCATAAAGACGGACTCCACCCCGGGCTCCCACGGTTCCTCTTTCTCCAGCACCCTGGGTGATAAAATCCCCTGGTTTCCCGCGGAAGGCTTCGAGGTCGACGAGGTCGTCGGCCACGGCACGCACACGGCCGGCTCTGCCGCTGGCTCCACCCTGGACTCCCCCGCGGAGACCGTCACCTGCGCCGGCACGAAGACGATGGGTTGCGTCGGTGGTTGCGTCGAGCCGGACGGGCAGAGGTCCGGAGACGACTTCGTGGAGCTGCACGACCAGACGAGCTACGCCGAAGACGTCGACCGGATCTGCCCGATGTTCGAGTGCGACGACGCCGCGGAGGAGTGGTGCCTGAGCGATGACGTGGGGGAGACATTGTCCGAGCACGGAGGCATGGCGAGAGGAGCGAAGCTGGCCATATTCGACGGGTTTTCCGGGAAGGACGCCCTTGTGCAGTACCCGGGAAACGGGGTCTGGGAGTCGTGCCTCGACGCCGGCTGCCTGATACACTCCAGCTCGTGGGGAGTCGACACCGAGTGCTCGCTGACGAGCTTTGATGTCTTGTACGACGAATTCATGTACAAGGTATGATATGCCCCCCCCCCCCCCCCCTCCCCCGCTGGAAGTGACTACACCGGAAATTTATTGAACTAATTGAAGCTGTCATCCATGTGCAAGAAAATCCGCCTCACCAACGTTTCATAGTAGAATGCAGCTCTCACCCTTCATGCGACTTGCCGGACACCTCACGGCGCTTCGTGCTTGGTGCAAGGAATGTTTGCCTGGTCGGTGAAAACCCGGCATGCTCCGTCCCGGCATTGTAGGGATGCGAGGGTCTATGGTCATACGACTACGGAATGCATGAGATCGAGTGCATCTCTCCTATCGAGTACACCCCCCCCCCCCCCCCGCGATGACCATGTAAAGCTATTTTTTGTGTATAGTACTTATTTTCAGATCTATGTCCAAATACATCAGCTGTGAGTTCGGGCGATATAGTTGATACTCGGTTCGAGGCTTGAACTGTTTTACGTCGACGGGAACATTGAAGCGTAGTTTTGTGTGGGTGTATGTTTAGAGAAACGCTGCCGGGATTACGAGGGGAACTATATGCCTGGAAATCTACGTGTCTCTGTGTGTGTGTCAAGTTTGTGATCATAGTGCAACGCGCCCATGCAAATAGTTCAGGTAATTTGTGTGTACCCTGTTCTTTGGACGAAGTACAAGCATGCGTTTTTTTTTTCCAATAAAAAGCCGATTTGTGTTTGTACACTACGGCGGTGAGCTGTTTGTAGTGCGGTTGTGGATGCTGCTGAAGTTGTTGGTGTTGATGCTGCCTTTGATGCTGACGTGCACTTCCCCTCCCCCTCTTCCGTGTCCTCCTCCTCCTCCTCCTTCTCCTGCTCCTCCACCGCCCTCCCCCACCACCTCACCACTCCTCTCCTCCCTCCCACCCCCCTCCCACCCCCCTCTTCCCCTCTCTCCCATCCGCCATCCCCAACTCACTCCTTTCCTCCCTCCCACCCCCCCTCCCATCCCTCTCCCCTCCCCCCTCCGCCCCCCTTCTTTCCCCTCCCCCCCCCCCCCCCCCCCCTCCTACCCCTCTCCCCTCCCCACCCCCCTCCACTCCCCTTCTTCCCCCCCCCCCCCCCCCCCCCCTCCCCCCCCCCTCCTACCCCTCTCCCCTCCCCACCCCCCTCCACTCCCCTTCTTCCCCCCCCCCCCCCCCCCCTCCCCCCCCCTCCTACCCCTCTCCCCTCCCCTCCCCACCCCCCTCCCCTTCTTCCCACCCCCCCCCCCCCCTCCCCCCCCCCCCGCTCCTCCTCTCCTTCCAATCACACAGAACCCACAAAACCTGCTGATATTTTCGGCGGGAAACGACGGCGACATAGACGACGGACGCACCGTCTGCACCATCGGGTCTCCCGCCCTCGGCAAGAACTCCCTTGCGGTGGGGGCCACCTCGTCAGGCGAGACGCGTTTGACCACCACCGGGGCGGACGGGGAGGTCCACAACGAAACGAACGGGTGGGCCGATGTCGACACCGTGGCGTCCTTCAGCTCCTACGGGCTGACGCAGGACGGGCGCATCAAGCCGGACGTCGTGGCCCCCGGTGACGCGGTGAGAGAAAGAGAGGGAAAAAAGGAGAGAAATGTAGACAGAGAGAGAGTTAGCGGAGGGGAGAGGACAGAAAGAGAGAGCGACAGCAAAAGAGAGGGGTGGTTGGCTTCCTGGCGACGGCGCCATTGTTGGTAATCGCTACCAGGTGGGTTTGGGGATGCAGGGTGTGTCGTACGCGTACACTGTTGCAGCGCTTGTTACGATCGAACCACCCACATACACAAGGGTAACTACTGTAGAACCCGAATGACTTGAACACACATGGAAGGTGCCCATGATCAGACCTTAAATACGTGACGACAAGTATGTATATACCAACTATACGGTTCCCCTTATGAATGACTCCGCTTGCTCCTTACCGACAATTTTTAGAGGGTTTACGTCTTCGTATACTCAGCACGCATGCTGCAGTATTCTACGAGTATGCAGGTTTGTTTCTTTTCTCAGCTCGTTTGTTGCCTCGATGCGATGCGTTACACGTTCTCGTCACGATCGCAATGTTCTTTTTCGAGTTGTGTTTTTGTCGCTAAGTACGTTTTTTCCGTGTAATGTTCGATTATTTTGTTTTGTCAACACCACCCCCTCCGCCCGGCGTCCCCCCCCCCCCAAAAACAAAAAAAACGCCTTTGTATACAGATCTACTCTGCCGCCGGTGATGGCTCTGAGACTCATTCATGCAGACTATGGGCGTACGCCGGCACGTCCATGGCGTGTCCAATCGTGGCTGGTGCTTCGGCCATGGTGAGGCGGCGGTTTGACAGCTTGACTGACCACCCCAACACTATTTACGGAGAACCATACAGTAGTAAGTAGGACCAACTTCTATTAGTACAAATATGGATATATATATAGGGTTTTGTGTGTACCGCGAGTCGTATTTGCTGTGGACTGTGGACTGTGGACTCCCGTAAATAAGATTAACGTAAACATGCTACGTAGGGGGATCGCGGTTTGGGATCTTGACTGATGGCCCTGCTACACTGTAAGCCGCATGTTAAGGCCTAAGCGCTGTTTGATTCCTTTTGAGCGATCGCCCCAAAAAACACAGAGAATAGCCTAGAATATGCTACTCGAGGAAATCGTGGTTTGACGCCTCAACTGGTAAAAAATATATTTAAGGAGACGGCCGTTTGACCCCTTGACTGACCGCTCCGATAGTACAGTAGAAGCATTATGTTATAGATGCTAGGAGACCGCAGTTTGACCCCTTGCCTTAGCGCCTCAACTCTAAAAACAGTACCAGTATACAATACGCGAAGAGATAGCGGTTGGGCCCCTTGACTGACTGCCCCCACACTATAGACTGTAGCACGATATATGATATATAGGAGACCGCGGTTTGGCTCCTTGGTTTGACCGCTTGACTGACGGTCCTCCTACACCATGCCCCCCCCCCCCCCCCCCCAGGGAGTGTACCGCTTTATTTTTCCGCCTTCAAAGCAAGCGTGCTGCTAAGGTTTCAACGCTGTGATCTAGCTCACTCTCCTTCCCTTTTCCCCTCCCTCCCTTTACCCTGAACTGCGCTCGCATGTTTTGCGATCCTCCATCCTTGTCCAGATACGCCAATACTTCGTGGATGACACCTTTTACGTGGCAGACGCAACAGAGCGGGGATGGTGTGACGACAACCCCTCCCTCTGCGAGGCGCTTTCGCCCTCCTCCGCGACGATCAAGGCAAGCGGGACCCTGACACAACTGCGCAATCTCCGGGCAGATAATCGATTCCCACGTATTCCTGATCTATTTACGAGGGACCATAGTAAATAGGACCAAATATTGATAGTAAAATAGGAAACTAGATAGGTTTTTGTGTCTACCTTAGGTCCTATTTACTCTGGTCCCCCGTTATAAATTATTTTTTCAGGGCAGACGTATTCCTGATTTCATGCGATTGAAAGTACTAAAGTAGTTATCCTCCATCCTGTACCAAAATACAGGGAGCAGTTGTTGCGTACTGTTACAAAATAGTAGGTAAAATATCTCGGTAAATGGTGGGGGTGCAAGTGAGTACACGCAGGGAAGGAGAATTGGTTCGATGAAGTTAGTGGTATTCGATGAATTATGTCAGCTTTTTCATTTTGAATGAATAACGCTCTGCACATTCTCAGAAGGCATATAATAATAAAAAATAAAAAAAGTCTTCATATTTGGGGACAGAGTGCTATAGGTCAAGTTGCCGGCTGGGGGCCACCGTATAACCTGGATGCTTGAGAGGATACACTTCCTGGGCTTGATCTGGAACCATACGCACATATCCCGCACAACATCCCAAAAAGCGGCAAGTTGCGATCCACACGATCATCTGCAGATCGCGATCTGTCGGACGTGCGAGCAGTTCCGTATGCCTGCATACGTAGGGCCAATGCTACTAATACGGGGGACCATAGTAAATATGACCAAATATTGTTAGTAAAAAAAGGTAAATATATAGGTTTTTGTGTGTACCATAGGTCCTATTTACTATGGTCGCCCGCAATATTTACATTTATTTTATCGGGGGCAAAAACACGTGCCCTTTTTTTTCTTTCGTTATTCGCCGAAACCAGGTGTGGGTGAGAGGTAGAAATCTCTTCAGAGAGTGGGACTTCAGAAACTACTGTGGTACGCAGTGCATGTACATTTGTGCCTGGTGCATAACCCCGTAGGGACGATATTGGCTTCGACGGCGCGGCGGGGGTGGGGGGGGGGGGGGGGTGAACGATGTCGATTGAACGGTCTATAGCTATATGGAGAATGTCTGACCCGTCAAGGGTCCTCCGGTACTGTTTTGACTTGATGCGCTCCGTTTTTACGTTGGCCAGTTATTTGACGGCTGTCCAGGACGGCTGTCCGTGGCGGCTGTTACTTCACGGATGTCCTTGACCTCTGTCCTTGACGGATGCTAAAGACGGATGCCATTGAAGGATATCATTGACGGCTTTCCTTGCCTGCTATATATAATAGGGGTTAGCCCACCTCACTCTTCCTCCTGTTTTCTCCGACCCCGCCCTCCCTCCACCCCGCCCGCCCCCCCGTTTCCACTCCCTCCCGCCCCTCCGCTCCCTCACCCACCCCAACCCCCTTCCCCCCTCCTTCGTGTTCCACTATGGTTCCCCCATTATCGCTTGCCTACAGGCGATGCTGATCAACAGCGCCAACCTAATGGGAGGCAGCGCGGAGCCGGATGGCTTCCGCGGGTTCGGGCGGATCCACCTCGAGATGGGGATGCCCCTAGGCGGAGAGGGAAGCCTGGCCCTGTTCGTCGCGGACGCCGCAAACTACGAGCTCGCCGATGGAGAGGTCCACGAGTTCGCCTTTGAGGTGGACGCTACCGCCGGGCTGGACTTCCGCGCCACCATCTCCTGGATCGACCCCCCGACCTCGGTCTTCGCGACGGTCCAGCTAGTCAACAACTTGGACCTGTCCGTCGTGACGCCCGGAGGGACGACTCTCACGATGTGGTCTTCTTCTTCTTCGGTCTCTTCCGCGAGAGCGGATTTCGTTAACGTGAACGAGAGGGTCGTCGTCGACGCCGCGGACGTGGATAGCGGCACCTACACCGTCAGAGTGGCCGCGGAGGGTCTGACCACCGCGGCGCAGACGTACTCACTCGTCGTGAACGGGGCCATTCTCCCGCTCGCGGCTGTCTCGGAGGCTCCCTCCGCCCCTTCCCCCGTCGCCTCCTCTTCTCCCTCCATCCCCTCCGCGCCCACTGCCCTGTCTCCCCCCGGCTTCCCCTCTTCCTCGCCCCCCTCGTCTCCGACGAACCTCGCCCCCCCCGAGTTTTCCTCCGGCGCTCCCTCCCGAGCCCCCGATTCCCCCCCCAGCTCTATAGGAACACCCTCGCCTTTTGGCGTTGGCTCGGATGACGACGGCTCGGGATCCGCCGGTGATGTTGCCCGTTCCACGAGCGGTGCGGCGACGACCACGCCCCACCGAGCCGCGCCGCCGGGTTCGCTTCTCCTCGCCTACCTCGTGGCTGCTGCTGCTGGCATGGCCTCTTCCTTGATTGCGGGGTAATCGTTTAGCCGGGGTAATACAGGCTTTGATATTTCGTTCTGTACTTTTTTATATATTTATATATTTATGTACCATGGTGGACAGAATATGCCAGGAGGGACTGGGCGTTTTGGGCGAAGACACCTCGTGTCCATAGCTATGGTTCGCTTTTTGTCGGGCGCTGCTATGGGTGTGTGTCTGCGGGATAACTACCGTACACATTTCTAGGGCAGATGTCTGCGGGATAACACACCGTAGATAGTTTGGGGCAAATATCTGCGGCATAACTACCATTAGATATTTCAGGGCAGATATATTCGTGGTCTCTTGTGTATGACTTGATGCTTGTGGCCGGATGGGAAGCGTAGTTTCCATAGGTCTGCGCGCTGAAACAATGGCAGTAGATATCTCGTGTCCGCAGTTTTTTTTATGGGTCATTATTTCAAATCGGATTTTTGGTTGGTAGAAAATCTTTGGTCGTTATTTGTGGTAATCCGGAATCTTGACGTCGCTTTTCGGGAAATGTTAAAAAATATTGGAAACATGGCTGTGGATGATGACCTCAGTCTTCTTTTTTTCTCAATAATAATAGTACCCTTGACTGGGAGTAGCGATTTAATTAATTTGCCCGCCAGTTTCTTCGTCAGTAACTTTTTCTCACGCACGTACGCGCAAGAAACACGCCATGTTATACTACGGAAAACCACTATATGCGTTTCGGGGGGAAGAGGGGAGAAAGGAGAGACAGCGAACTGCTGCAATCCAGTATTCTGATTGATTTTGAAGACGGTATAATCGCTGCTGACTGAGTCAGCCGGTGCCCACCCCTGGTATTTACCGTGTGCACGAATTAATCAAATCTCGTTTGCTAGGTGGGTCGTCTACCGGTTCTTTGTCGGAAGAGGTGGTGGCTGCATAATCGTTTGCCTCGGGATAGTGTATAACTTTCAGGTTTAGGTTATCGTAGGTGCGTGGGGCACGCAAACTTGCATGCCTACATATCAGTGGAAAACCCGCGAGGGTGGGGTGGACTCGTCCTATCGTGTGCAGGACTGATTGGCGCGACACCATATGCAGGAGGCGGGTGTTGGTCAAGGCTGACGTTTCGGTCGTATCCCGAAGGTGTTTTAGAAAAAATGCCACCAAAACACGCGACGGGGCCGCGTGGCTGCCCCTGCCTACTTCGAGCCCCCCGAATGGTTGGGGCTCGGGTTATAAGGCTAAACGGTTATAATCAGAGTTGAATCCGGGGTTTTGGGTTGGTCTGGGCCGACGTGCAGGGCCGAAATTGACCACACACGTCCTGCACAAAGTGTTGTGACCGACCAGTCCTGCACATAGCGATTGCCGATGTATGTGCTGATACGCCCCCACACGCTAAAATAGGCCGGTGGCGGAGTACCGCCGCTGCCGCTTGTTGGGCTTGTCAGAGAAACACTTCGGGCACTGCTATCTCGTATATAGTTCGTGTGTCGTGAAGTCGAATCAAGACTTGAAACAGAAAATCTGGTTGCGGCAGAAGAAGAAGAAAGCGCTCGGTTTGGACTCAGCGCTGCTTCAGCAAGGGGGTCTTTTTTGTTTTGTTTTGCCTTTTTTTGGTGCCTTTGGAAAACAACATCAGATGGGCCTTTTTAGCAACCCCCAAAACGATGTTTTTCATTTTTTGCGACAAAGGAAAAAGAAGGGCCTTCGGTCTACTGGTAGCGGTGACGGCGTGGTGCTATCGGTGTATGTAGGGGGGGTATCGCGACGGTGCCATAGCAGCCGTCCTTGTATGTTTGCACAAGCGCCAGATGATATGGATCGTGTACGTAAACGCTATCTAGTAGTCGCGAATCATAATTACGGGTTGATATGGAGATCAGAGTCCTAGTTGGCCCCAGGTATCGCATTTCCAGCCACACCGAGTGGTATCAGGTTTCAGGTAGCAATTATTGCCCCCCTTATAGGGTACACAGCGTGGAGCTACTGTACCGGTATGATGGGAGGCGTGGCGGCTCTCCTGCGAAGACAGCCGCTGCGTGGTCACCGGAGAACGTGAAGATTACCATGATGTCCCAGTTTCTTTTGTTTTCGCCTTTGCGGCATCACAGCGCTGAGCTATGAATCGGGTATAGTTTGGTCGTATGTTGGCACCATGGTAGGTACCCCTGCTAAGCCATGTGTGTTTCGTCATTTTTTTCTTTATCTTTGGAGACAATATACGTACGGCCTCATACTTTACTTTGCCTTAGGATAGCGTCTAGTATCGGATGTAGATGATTGGCGTTACTGTCCCACTTTGTTTTTGTTTGCCTTAGGGTATGATTCATCTACAATTCGGGTAAAGGGAGGTCGCGTTCCGATACCCCTGCGGCCATGCTATGTGTGCTTGTCAGAGGATACATATATGGAGACTACCCTACGCACTACTACTACTGTCGTTTTGTTTCTTGTCTTAGGATAGCGCGGAGCTATCGGTGCAGGTACAAGATGTATCGCGGGCCGATACAGCTGCACCTCTTGTGTGCTTGCCCGACGATCTCGAGTATCTGTAAGCTGTATCGGCGATGGTTTCCCTCGTAAGGTAGCGTGAAACTACCGGTATAACGAATTGACGAAAGGCGTGCTAGGATAGGAGTATGTAGCACTGTTTTGGCGAAACTGTCACTGGGACTGGCAGGGCTCCTTAGCCACACTCGCGTATCGCTGGAATATCATTCCGAAAAGTGATTTACTCTATTATTTTCCTTGTAAACCTGTCACCGTGGACCATAGTAATCAGGACCCGTCATAGACCCTACCGGTATATATTACAGATCACGTACAGATAGATCGTGAACTGTTTACTGCAGATCATCAATAATGGGGGGTCATAACAATCAGGACCCATCAAATACACAAACTTTTTTCCAGCGTTGTTACTCCGCATATTTGGTCCTGAGGAACACTGTGTTCCCCCGCATTAGTGTTTAGGGAGTGCCCATCGGGTATGTAGCTCTCTTCTCAAATTCTGTTTTCGGGGGAGGTTTAGGGTTTCTTAACCCCTTTAGGACTGCAGCCCTGTTTTTTGGGGGCAAACTACATGAGAAAATTTGAGTGGTTTGTCCCCAAAACGGGACTGCGGTTCTAAAAGGGTCTAAGGTGAAGTGAGGAGCCTCAGAGAATTGGGGGTGTCGCGGTCCCAGTCGAGAATGAAACATATATTTTGTTCTCGCTTTGACGAAAGTCTCGGCCTGGGTTTCTTCTTGTCGGTGGGTCTGCTTCCTGCGAGAGGTGCTCTTTCTGGGGAGAGGCTATCTCTCTTACACCGTTGTTGTTGTTGTTGGTTTTGTTGGTGTTGTTGGTGTTTGTTTACGTTGTTAGCGTTGTTGTCGTCGTTGTCTTTATTTTGTCATTGTTTTCTGTTACTCTTGTTCGTCGTCCTAGCTTATCTTTGTTTGCGTTGTGTCCCCGGAATGTTCTCACCTAAAACTGTCGTCCTATTGTAGTGTTCTATCATGGTCGTTGTAGGTGTCAGCAGGAGGCGGTGGTGTTGTTCGTTGCTCGGTGCGTACCATACCCCTCCCCACTACGTACAGCCGCGCGTGCTTGTCGGATGAGCGTGCTCAAGTTAATCGGACACTTCCGCCTCGCCTAGCTGTTGGTGTTGTTTCACGGGTGACCGGGACCCCACCACCCCACCCCGTCTCCGCATCGCGGCAAACTCCGCAAGGTGTCGAAAATTTCTCAATTATTCGGTGTGTCTGACAATGGTGTGCCACATTGTTATATATATGCCACCACAATGGGGTTGTGGTGCCCACATCGTTCGGGGGCTGGGGGGCCGGGGTCCCGGCCTCCTGTGTTGCCTTAGGAGGCCTCCGTTTGTTGTTCCATTGAGCTATATACCGACGGAGGCATGGTTGGTGGCCGATGATAGATGGTTGATTTGATTGGTGATACGTCGGGGGGATAAGTCAGTAAGTCGGTAGATTCCTTCGCAAGGAGGGGGGGGGGATTGTTTTTACTACAATTTTGTCAGGTATTCAGATCTCATTGATATAGATAGCTCCTTCCATGTTTTCAAGTGAATTCGTGTCACCGTCGCTTGCCTGTCATAGGAACAAGCGCTGAGCATTCGTCAGATCGATGGCAAAAATAATATTAATTTGATCGTCTCAGAGGTGGTTGACCCGTGGCTGGTTGCGATAGCAGTAGTAGTAGTAGCCACGCGCCGATCGTGAATCTTCCTAAGGTAGCTATTTTATTCACGCACTTATTGGCTATGGCACTTAGTATATTAGCATCCGCTCAATCAGCCTAAAGTCGTTCCAAGCACAGCATCTATCGGCCGGTCGAAGCCGAAACAAGCACAGCACCCAAGCAGCTGCCATAGGGTTCGGGTTAGGGTTCGGGTCGGGTTGGTCGGCTTTGGGCGCACGCCCTCCCCCCACCCTCCCCTCCGCCCGCCAAAATTCACTATACCAAGGCGAGACCACGCCTTGTGGAGTGAAGCGGGCTAAGTGCTGACCTATCTGATCCATCCAAGATGCGAAGAAAGCGTGTAGACGCTTTGGAGTCTTTGCCTTCTGTTTGCGTTTTTTGTTTGCTGCAAAACGCAGTGGGACGACCGTGAGGGTCTCAACGCCGTTCACGCAGCACCCCTACGTCTGTGTCCTCCTCCTTGGATGTTCTCACTCAAGTTGGTTTCTCGCTCTGTCGCAGTGTAGCAAGCTGCACGACTACTACTGCTACTACAGTATGTGTTTGAAATAGGGGCGTAGACTAACGGGTGTTATGATGCTGAACGCTGCCCGGTGGCGAACTGCGACGTTTAGGCGAACAACTCGACCCACGAGGGTTTGCAACATAATCGATGCCTGCGGTCTCGCCAGCATGCGGCCAGCGAAACGAAACAATCAAATGAGTATGCTTCGTACACGAAGATCTCAGGCGATGCCAGAAGCGAGGTAGGTCACACACGTCGTATGCGTAGACTCTGAACGTTCCAGAGACGCCATGATAATAACAATGGTTGTGCTGAAGAGGCGTTACATAAGGGACGCCCCAAGACAAAGTATGATGCGGGATGCTGCTGTATCCAAACGACACACACCGAGAAGCTGACTGGCGACGTGTTCTGCATATAGCGCCGGTTGACTATCTCGGCGGCCCATACATAGTAAATGGGCCCGGAATAAGACCAAAGCACCCGCTTTATTTATGTGTATTGTCTCAAGAACTACGGCGCAAATAGAGAACGTCGTCTGTGCAAAACACGCGGATGATGATAGGCTTTCCATCGATGCTGCATTTGATTTTGGGAGAAATAGACCGGGAAGCCTATCTCTCGATGATGATAGGCTTTCCATTGACGCTGCATTTGCATTTTGCATAAATACACCGGGAAGCCTCTCCCCTCGTTCCGGGCCTATATACTAGGGTTCAATGTGATAGTATAGTGCCGATTTGCCCTCTATATCTGAGTACCTGTGAGATCGCTTGGTATGTGGCGGTGTGTGCATAACGAGTGCGGCGGTGTGTGCAGAAGAGTTGATCGCCGCTTCTGGTCGGCGCATACTCGCGCTATAGAGGGGCCGGCACTGCTGTATAGGGAAAGACCAATGCATCCGGAGTATAATAGCTCTCCTGATGTTGGTATCAACGCATTAATATTCCAGACAACACAAAACCGCGGCCTATTACGATACAAACCCGCACGGTATTGTTAACGCACACCAATTGAGGGCACTCGTTACGGCGTCTTTCGCTTACTACGAGGCACGCGGCACAGCATGCAGATGGCTAAGCTAAGCATCGACAGATCGGAAGAACTCACAGCTGACGTAGATTTTATTATATTTATCGAATATAATGCTATTTAGTTGCATCTATCACGGGGGGCCATAGTTAATAGGACCTATGGTACAAATAAAAAACTATATATTGAACCATTTTTACTAACTATATTCGGTCCTATTAACTACGGCCCCCCGCAATAGTTCAGTACTCTTGCTCGTTTCGTTGCCGTTGGATTGACGTTGCCTAACCAAGTGAATTTGATGGATGAGTACTCTCGCAATCCCCGTGTATTCCTAATCATCTGCACGGTCGAGCTCAATCGTCTTGCGTGATTTAGGACATCTGTTTACTGGGTTGGATCTGTACTGTGTAGGCGCTGCTAAACGCATAGCAACCGAGCCGCCTCAGCGCGCCACGGAGGCGGTACCGCTTGTTTGACTCAACTTTTTCCGACCGGTTGAGCGCTTCCAGTGATAAACTCACTGGTGATATACGTTCCTGCGTATTTTACTACTCTAGCATATATATGGCATATTTGTTTGAGGACCATGTGGCGCATAGAAATGCTAGTCGGGTCTGGCGCACAGTCTTCTTCGAAGTGCAAGTGTCGGGTGAAATATGGAGGCGTTCTACGATAGACGTTCACCCTAACTTTTCCGAGGCTCCTCACCTAAGGAGCTCCGTACCTCACCCGAAAACCTACTTCAGCAACAATCAGACTGCATCCCGATGAATCATCCCGTGGCGCAAGTATACAAAACCGTTATTTTTCGAAACAAGGTTGGCCTTCCGACGATTTTGGGTTCAAGAACCCCGTCATTCAGAAAATATTTTAACGGAAAAGTGCTACCTCTAATGTATGTAGAACGCGTCTATAGTATGGAGCTCCTCGTATGATGAGCTCAGGAAATAAGCCACCGCCCCTTTGAGGGTGGTGTTGCTCAACGGCAGGTTACGATCTATCTGCCCGAGGCGTTATTTATGGAATGTGCGAGGCAGAGGGTGTCGCACACTCACTCCTCCTTTCGTTGCCACAAAAAAAAAAGTTCGTCTCATATCCCGCGGAAACAGTTTGAGCACAAAAATTATGAACTTCCAAGTTCTTCATTCTCAGAAACATAGTTCCTCCTTGCGAAATATCTCAGCTCCCTACTGCAGCAAGGCATTGGGTACGAGTAGATGCAATGCGACAAGCTCTCGCCGCACGCGGCACGGACGAGGTGTGTATACACTGGTTTTCCAGTATAGACTGGCACGCGAGCATATATCATGGCCTTACCACCGCAAACAAGTCACGTAGCGCGCTTTTACGCCACTCCAAAAAGACAAGAAATAGCGTTGCATGTTGTCAATTTTCCGTGTGTGTACGGAAGAATACACCCCCCCCCCCCCCCCCCTCTCCCCCTATTTTTTATAGGTTAGGTTGGCGTCGGTTGGCAACGACACTGTAAAACATGCCGCTCACTACGTGCGTTAGACAACCAGGGTACCGTTGGGGTTTTTTTTGGCGGTCGCCCACAACTGGTTGTCGAGTTAGATTATTTGTGCGAAGTAAAGAACCTTTACTCCGCACAAGGGAAATGATCGTATCAAGTAGTGTTCAAGGTAAGGCACCCATGAGCAGTTACATAGTACTCCCATTGTTGTCTCTGGAAATGCCCACACCGGAAAGTAAATGAACTCATTGAAGCTGTCGTCCATATGCGAGTCCGCCTCACAAGCGGTTCTTAGTAGGATGCAGCTCACCCTTCATGCAACTCGCCGGACACCTCACGGCGCTTCGCGCTTGGTGCAAGCAATGTCTGCCTAGTCGGTGAAAACCCGACATGCTCTGCCCCGGCATTGTAGGGGTGCGAGGATCTATGGTCATACGACTACGGCCATGCATGAGATCGAGTACATCTCTCGTATCGAGTACCCCCCCCCCCCCCCCCCCCTAACCCCAGCCCAGCACGCCAACCAGCCTGTGTGCTGCTGGTGAACCGATCCTATAGGTCGATACCTTGCGAGTGGAGGTGAATAGATAAAGCTATCCTAGCTGTCGCCGGTTCGTGTTGTTTCCGCTAGCACTGCTGCCTAAACATCATCCAATCCACGTCACTCATTTGCTAGGTACTACCGGTACATGTGCTGCCGATAAACCGTTGTACAGAAAACCAAAGGGATTAATTAAAACAAATTTCGCACTCTCACCATCCTAACATGTCCCGATGTGTAAGTAACATTGTTAGATCAATGTTTTTGCAGGTTTCCTACTTTATCAGGACATAGTGGTACATCTGATGCGAGCTCTAGCCGCGAGTGGTCGCTCGTGACACTAAGCACCATTGCCGTAATCCCCCCCCCCCCCCGCCCACCCCCAGCCTCCCGGTGGTCGTGTAAAGCCGAGTGTGTGTGTGTGCCTGTAAACGTCTCAAAATTAATGTCGTAAACTCATTAATATATGAAATGTTCCTCCCCATACCTTGCTACGGTGCTCCATCTCGAAAGCGATGCTTAGTCGGCGGTAAAACGACCAAGGCAAGCAACAAATGAGTACCCCCCCTGCCCCCATACGCATTCCGCCGCGGCATTGTGGCGATGATATCTATGACTATACGATGTACACGGGTGACATGAATACACCCCCCCCCCCCCCCCTCCCCTCTCTTCCCCCAAATTTCCTCACAATCGATTCTTAGAGGGATGCAGCTCACCTTTCATGCGACTCATCGAACACCACGCGTGAGCGCTTCGCGTGTGGTGCTAGTAAATGTCTTCCTGGTCGTTGAAAAAGCGACGTGCTCCGTCCCGGCATTGTAGGGAAGCGGGGTTCTATCGCTATACAACTACGGCCATGCATGGCAAGGATAACGCCCCCCCCCCCCCCCCCCCGTGATTATTCCAAACCGTGCGTGTGCCTCCCAACATTCCTAAATGAAGAAATAAACATTTGATGAAACCCATGGTAGTAAGCTCCCGTCATAGATACACGCCCCCGGCGATACTACTCTAGTGCTACGATGACCTCCATAGACGAAATGCAGGCCATTGCTTCCCCCCTCCCCCCTCCCCCCTTCCCTACCACCTGCTAGCCATGAAAAATCGTGTGTGCGTGCCTCCGAACTCTCCAACTTGGCGTGGTCCATTCAACGTGTGAATATAACGACGCGTTCTACGATAGAGGTAGCACATTTCCGCTATTTTGTTTTCTGAACGACGGGGCTCCTTAACCCAAAATCGTTGGAAGGCCAATCTTGTTTCGAAAAATGACATTTTTGTGTACTTGGGCCATGGGAAACCTTATCGGCATGCAACTTGTTTTTTGCTAAAGTGAGTCTCCGGGTGAGGAATGGAGCTCCTAAAAGCAAGGAGCTCCAGAAAAATTAGGGTGGACCTGTATCGTAGGACGCCTCATACAAACGTGGAAAAATATACCATTCCAACCAAGGTTCGATCCTTGCCGTGTGTGAGCGTGTATCCCCCAAACCCCGTGTACCCAAGTGCAGCTTGGTACGCTGTACATACGGAAACACGTACAAATTGAAGTAGGTGACATATCTCTTCCTAAACGCGCCGCGCCTACCCCCCCCCCCCCCCCCGCACCCCTTTCACCCCGTCCACACCACGCCGCCCAAAGACATAGAACCCTGAACGAGTCGGGCAGCCTTTAGCGTTATCGTCAGTGTCCCCGTCCAAACTGCCACGTGCTTTCCCCTTCGTGGAGTCTCGTGCGTAGGCCCGTCGCTCCTGCCGGCCTGAGAGTTGTGACGCAGTCTTTGTTCGTGTATGTGCAATGCCGGAGGTGCTCCATACAACTACCGGGGGGGCATTCGCTCGCTGTTACGCACGCGCTTTCCACTGTCAGAGCCGAGCTGGTTCGCGCAGCTTTGTAAGTGCCCCGTCCGGTTTTCAACGGTTCTGTTTGCTGTCGACCCGAGCTGTGGATGCGCAGGCGTTTTTAAGGTCGAAGGGATCCGCCTTAGAAAAGGTAGGGTGGACCTCCATCGTCGAACGCCTCAACAGGGGTTTCCATCCAAGTAAGTGCGTGCCCCCTCTGTCTGGGTCCATTGCGGCTTCGAACTCTGTTTCGTTCGGGGGTGCTCCATCCGATCGCCACCGGGTCTTCTTTGGACGGTGTTACGTGCAGGGTTGAGGCTCGATCAACCTGAGTGAAAACAGGAAATACCAAGGGGGGGGGGCTGTGTGAGACACGCGCTAACAGTAAACGTGGCGGCATTCTTCATCGGATTGGAGATTGGTTTGCCCCGACAGGAGGGACCCTTGCCACGGCAGACGGATAGGGGTCCGCGGTTTCACCCAGTAATACGTATGATTGTTGTGGGGACTTTTCCCAGCGATGCCAGTTCCACCTTGTTCTCGGAGACCTCCTCACATACATGCCTCACATCATCAGGAGCAGCTCAAACTGTCAGCCGAACCATGACGTCGAAGATGTCTGTTCGCGCACCCCGCCCAACATTTCTCCGCCTCAAGTAGTAAAATAGTCCTGACTAACTGGTACCTGGGGAGTTCAACCGATCCAGACAATATTGCCTCCTAAGGCAAACAAAAAAGTGGGGGAGAGTACCCCTGCCGTGGCGATGACTTTTTCTCGCCTTCCTGCTTTCTAGATGCCTTCAGCAGTGCCTGGTTTTGGCTCCTGAACAACTTTCCTTTCGGTTTCCGGCTTGCTTCGCGTTGTCTTTTCTTTCCTATTTCGTACATCATGCGCATTCGTAGATGAAGGTGGAGTGCACGAAGCTGGGTATTATCGAGAGGTTCGAGAAAAAATGTGTTTTGCACGTACGGGAGAAGTTGGCCAATCAGATCAACACGGGTTGTGAGTCACCCCACGGTCGGGGTTGCACTTTTTTGGCCAAAGTTTTCTGGCCAATTGAGTCCCTTAAGTGAGGAACTACCAGTTAGGATGATTTTTTTTACTCGCATATTCGTTTTAGGACTACTAGCGCATACAAGTGCCGGTCGGGTGGCATCAACGAGTTTCTTCCAAGTATTGTATCGGGCGAGATAGTGAGCTCCTAATGTAAGGGGCTCAGGAACTTCTGGTGCGCCCTTACTGTGGGATTGCTCTTGTCGTCAAGGGCACCCGGGACCAACTCTGCTGTAGCAGAGTGTGTGTTTGAGCCCGTCACCCCTTTGCTGGCTTTTTTGTAGCTTCGACAATGTGCCTCTTTATCCCTCACCCTGTTACAACTGCAGTCCCGTTTGGGGGGCAAACCACTCAACTTCCGAGTAGTTTGTCCCCAAAACGGGACTGCAGCCCTCGAAGGGTTAACCCCATTGGGACACTGAGACAGCGACCGAAGCAATGGTTGGTGACGTTGGGGTTTTCAGTCACATGCGATCGGCGTAAGCGCACAGCAGGACGGGTATGACAGGATCGCTGCGTCCGTACCGTACGACTCCCTTGCGCCCCCCCCCCCCCCTCCCCCACCCTACGATACCAACCATCATTGTATCATCATCAGCTATTCAAGCAGCGGCCGAAATGGTTGCTGTAACCGTCATTTTGTTACTGTTCGTTATGGAACTTTTATCCCCCGAAGTTCCTGTAACTGGAGGGTTAATGCGTGCCCGCGCTCAAGGCACTAAAATTGGTACCTGGCGAGCGACATCGATTCGAGCATTGATCACCCCAAACCCAGCGACTTCTCGCCCCTCAAAGAAAGTTGAAACAGGCTGCGGCATACACATGCAATATATATATTATCCTAATTGATAAATTTCGCATGTCACTACCACCGTTTTGATGTTACGAGAAAACCGCTCCTCCCGCTCCTCCGCACGTCCCTCGTTTTAACTCTTCTTTTGACCCTCTGAACGAACAAACGTTCCACCCGATCCCCACACCGCCCTCTCACAAAATTATTTATTTTCGAGCTTTCACACCTACCTCGAATAGGCCATCTATTGAGGCGATAAAGGTTCACGCTTACTTTTCTGAGGCTTCAAAGCTTAAGGGGCTCAATACCCCACCCGAAGCATGAGTTCAGCAAAACTCAAAGTGCATCCTGACGAATACTCCCATATATCCCAAGGCCCAAGTAGATGAACACGCCATTTTTCTAAACAATATAGGCATTCCACGGCGGATTTGGGTTAAGTGGCCCCGTCATCCAGAAAACAAAAAAAAGGAAAAGTATGTGCTAAATCTCTTCCCGCTTCAGGGTCAGCAATATGTTTAGATATTTCAGCGCAGGAGATATATATGACTTACATGATCAAGTACGGGGGGGGCTATCAAATAGTACCTACGGTAAACACAAAGAGCTATATATTTCGCTATTTTCACCAACAATGTTTGGTTCTATTTACTTTGATCCCCCGTAGCAGCTCAAGCTGTCGAAAAATGCAGCGCCGTGAACCTAAGGTTTGTATCATCTAGTTCGTGTCGCCGTGCGGGGAAGTCGCAAAAAATCTGCATGTATAGGACGGGTTTCCCTGGGTTGGATCTGTATGTCTCAACGCTTGTCCCTCCCACACAACAATATCTTAAGGGCAGGCTAGGGGGTCCAGATGATCGAACTAGTTATCTATCCGACAAGGAATGCCATCGCGGTGTAACTCGTTTTAGGAGCTCATCTCATGAAGAGCTCAAATTTTGTCACCCGAAACATGAGGCTTGACCCATTTACGACCGCACTCCCATATGAGGGGACAAAACACTCTGAATTCAAGTAGTTTGTCCCCAAAACGGGACTGGGGTCCTCAAAAAAGAGGGTTAAAAAAATGTTTGTTCTCGCCCAACGCGAACAAAATTTCAATGCGCCACGAGTTCTATTACGGGGGACCATAGTTAATAGGACCAGGCCTATGGTATAGATAAAAACCTATATATTTGACCATTTTTACTAACAATGTTTGTTCCTACTAACTATGGCCCCCCGTAATAGGGATTCCTCGAATTAAGACCACAGCAGTGGTAAGCTTTTTATGACAGCAGGTACCAGGTAGTCGCTTGAAAGCATCACGCCAATAAACGGTATACCGTGGAATGAATCATGTATACCATACCTGGTACCTGGTATCAGGTACGTACGTACGTGACGGTTACCCACGATACTCACTTGGGGTGGGCAGTAGTACTGCAGCAGCGCAGCTTAGGCGCTGTCATCCTCGGCGGCTGCCGTCATTCGGAAGTAGTCGAGTACACACAAACACCTACATATTTCACTATTTTTACTATTATTAGTAACAATATTTAGTCCTCCTATTTGTTACTATGGTCCCCCGTAAATAGCTCCTCATAATAAGGGCAGGTTACGATCCGGAGTATGATTTGCTCGACGTGTGAAACTTTCCCAAGGTGGATGGGCCTGCGACGGTTTGGAAACCCACGGCTCACACGTGTGTTTCAAGCAAGTAAGTGTTCTCAAGCCACAAAATCATCCACTGCGCCAGACATTTCTCTTGTATTCATACCAGGTGCACTGATCGGTGCTGCTTTAAAGTGGAGCAGTGGTCCCCATGGGATGTCCGTATGCGCCAGCCAGAACGTACCGGCTAATATAGCCGCAATACCGGCACTACTCCGACTACTTCGGCTACTACCGCGCACGTAGACCAAATTGGAAGGCTTTTTGAAGAGGGGATGCAATACACGCCGCCGGTGAAGGACGACTAAGAGTAGATACAAACGAACTATCTACGTGCGTGCATGCCATGAACAACTAACTGCGGCATGCTGCCCCAGCAGGCCCAAAGAGTTGAACTAACAAGGCCACCGATGTACAGGCAACATATTGTATCGCTGGAGTGTGGTACTAGTAGTTCCACAGACGCCGGGCACACAGACGCCGGGCGTACATCACAGCCACTGCCAGTATTATAATAAAATTTCAACAAAACCCCTCCTGGGGCTGCTGTAATACGCAGTAGTAGTAGTAGTAGTAGTAGTAGTAGTAGTAGTAGTAGTAGTAGTAGTAGTAGTAGTAGTAGTAGTAGTAGTAGTAGTAGTAGTAGTAGTAGTAGTAGTAGTAGTAGTAGTAGTAGTAGTAGTAGTAGTAGTAGTAGTAGTAGTAGTAGTAGTAGTAGTAGTAGTAGTAGTAGTAGTAGTAGTAGTAGTAGTAGTAGCAGTAGTAGTAGGAAATCCAGCAAGAAGTATTGCAACAGCGTTTGGCACTGTGCTCTAGTACCTAGAGCATGACAGGTAGGTACCACCTTCTTGGGCACTGTCGTGGACGCAGACTGTGCTCGGGACAAATAGAGCGTGTGCTTACCAATGGTTGATTGGGTTGGGGTCAGGGTTAGGGTGAGGGCTAGGGAGAGACGCAAGCATGCTTCAGTAGGGATGCGCCCGAAGTTTTCTGAGGCTCCTCCCTACAACAGTAGAGAAGCTCTGTACCTCGGCATCACTTGGACCGCTGGCTTTGAAATCAACTAAAAAACTGCACACGTATCCCGAGGAGAAAATCCCTTGGGGCCTGCTATCGATCTGTAACGAATACAGTCGCTACCAACCCTTTTAAAACTCCAGCCCCGTTCTGGGGCAAACCTTTCAAATTCCGAGTAATCCGTCCCCAATTAATTGTCCCCAAAACGAGACTGCGGTCCTAAAAGGGTTAAAAACAGGTTGTTAGGGGAGTCTTGTCAGCTGAGAACCCTCATCTGTAATAAACGTTTTTCGTCGAAAAGTGTTGCCTCCATCGTAGTGCGCCGTATCGTGCACAGTCACTCACCCTCGAGGCGTCGACGACAGGATTATAGAATATGTTGTCGGTCAAACTATTCCTGAGTTAGTTGACGAAATTCTCCGACTGAGAGGATCGACGAGTACCCGATGAAGGCATGCCTCATCAAAATAAGGCGTGCCTCATCACAACAACGGGATTGCCGTACTATTTACGGGGGACTATAGTTAATAGGACCAATGGTATGCATAAAAACCTATATATTTCACCATTTTTACTAACAATATTTGGTCCCGTTAACTATGGCCCCCCTTGATAGAAGGGTGGCGTGTTTCGTTTCTTTTCGGAACCAGGGTTCCCGGTGAGGTGTAGAGGTTCTTGACCCTTTTAGGACCGCAGTCCCGTTATGGGGGCAAGCCAGTCAAATTTCAAGTAGTTTGTCCTCAAAACGGGACTGCGGTTCTAAGGGGGTTAAGGCCCAGTAAGGACTCTCATTACCCGAAGGCGCCACCCTATCATTACCCAAAGTCGCTATTAATGGGGCTTGTGCGAGGAATTTTGGCTGGATGGAACCATTTTTGTTGGGGGAATTTGGTGGTCTGCTCCTCTATTATATTGTCTGTTTGTTGTTGTTGTAGTTCTCACATTAACTCACAATACAATGCAGTCCGTGGCCGCAGGACAGGCTCCAATAACTCTGGAGTGGAAGAAATACTTCGGCAGTAAAACAGAGGCAAAAAACAAAAAACAAGCATACGCACTCCACCACTGCGGACACTATGGAAGAAAAAAGGAGACTATTAATAGCAGACAAAACCACTAAAAAAAGCAGATGACGCGAAGCAAAAAAAAACAAAAACAAATATATATATACAATGATGACCCCAACCCACACGGAACCTTCCCTCCTAGGAGTTAACCCTTTTAGGACCCCAGCCCCGTTTCGGGGACAAACCACTTAGGAGTTGACTGGTTTCGTCCCCAAAACGGGACTGCGGTTCTAAAAGGGGTAACCCAACCCAAGATTAGTTAGGCTAACTGTGGGATAATGGCTACTTTTCGCCACAAGCTTAGTAGGGATATATATCCCAAAGTTTCGTGGGCTGCGGGTCATTTTTAAGGAATAGGGAACAGACCGCAAGAAATTCAACGAACGAAAAAATTATTCAGATTCTTCGTGGACATCCTACTACGGGGGTCCGTAGTAAATGGGACCAAATGTTGTTGGTAAAAATAGCGAAACATATAGGTTTTTGTGTGTACCGTAGGTCCTATTTACTATGGTCTCCCGTAATAGTAGCACGTAAGGTACCCTCCATGAGTACGAGATGGACAGTGATTACCCTGCACACCGGTTGATTGGGTCGGGCTGGCCCAGGGTGAGGCTTAGAGTTCACCGCTGGTCGGACCCTCCCCCCTCCCCCCCCCCGCGCCCCCCCGCGCGCGCTGACATGGTGGGCGAAAACCACACACAAACCTGTGTGAAGACGTTGAACCATGTAGAGCCCACCATTCAGGGCACCGAAATGAGATATTTCGACACCTACCTCGTAAGGAATCCCACATCGTTCGATGTCTCCACAGGGAATATTTTACGTCCACTTCGTGCAAGGGGGAGGGGGGGGGGGGGGTCCCGGCCACCCACGCTAACCTTTACGCTTCGTTTTGTTCGGACGGCTAGGCAGTCGCCCTCGAACAGCAGCCAGCTAGCAGCTGTTGAACACCAGGCAAGCGGTAAGGTGTGTACCCTCAGAATTCGGTGACGGTGTTCCGGAAGCTTCCGTTCTCACCCCTCCACTGTTTCCGTTCTCACCCCTCCACTGTTTCCGTTCTCACCCCTCCACTGTTTCCGTTCTCACCCCTCCACTGTTTCCGTACTCACCCCTCGCCTTCCCCTCCGTAGTAGTCGAACTCCTCCGCTTCCTCCACCGTCCCTGGGAAAGCAACCAACACATAATAAAGGTAGGCCCCGCTCGGCACCGTAGGAGCAGGTGATGGCGTTGGCACCGCGCCAATTTCGGCCTAATGTGGGGCAATGATAACGGGGGGCGGTTGTGGGTGGGGGGGGGTTGGGGGATGGGGGCGGAGGGGAGGGGGGGGAGGGGGGGCGTACTCATCTGTTGTTTACCTTAGTCGTTTGACACCGCAACGGTGGGGGTGGGGGTGGGGGTAGGGGGTAGGGGGGCTCTCGATATCATGCGTGGCCATACGAGGTAGTCGTATGACCATAGACCCTCGCATCCCTGCAATGGCGGGACGGAGCACGTCGGGTGTTCACCGACCAGAGGAAGGAATTGATTGCTCGCAACAAGCGCGAAGAAAACCGTGAGGTGTTTGTCGGCGACGGCTTCAATGAGTTCGAGTGGGGATGCTGTTGAAAATGGGGTTGGGTCGGGTCGGATCGGATGGGGTCGGGTCGGATCGAGTCGGATTGGATCGGGTCGGTTCGCGCCAACAGAAATTTGCAAATTGTCACGGGCACTGTCCAGTCACCGACCCGACCCGACCTGACCTGACCCGACCCGACCGGTAACAACCTTGAAAATATGGAGTTTCGGTCCAAGAATAAATCGCGAGTCAGCAAGGTAATTTGAAGAATCGCGACTAAACTTTGTCACATACATATTCTTCACTATTGGCTCTCGGTCGCAGCTTGTCTGCTCGAACTGCTCTGCGTGGATTAGTATCCCCTATGACCAGGTATAGCTCACTGCGGGTGGACGAGACCCCCTGCAGGTCCGGGCTGGGATCGGCGAAGGTCAAGGGAGTTGACCAATCAAAATAAAGGTATAGTATATTGAGGCACCCCGTTGTACGGATATAACACAAACACGGTTACAATAGCGCGTGGAGTGTTGCAGTCCCCAGTGAAGTGGTCGCACATGGGCGCACTACGATACGGGTAACCCTTTTTTGCGTCGAGAGGAAACCATGTTTTACTGACAGGGTTGCCTTGCAAGGCAAACATGCTTCACAGACGGGGTTCCTCAAGGGAGCTGAGCAGCTCCAATCTGCCCAGACAACATGATTCGTTGTTGATCGGGCATTTTAGGCGTGTAGGTTTTTCATCAAAGCCAGTTTTTCTCGCGGTGAGGAGGTTTCCTGTGGGGTAACCCTAAGCCTCAATAAAACCCACTCAGGTAGCTACCCCTTATTTAATACCTGATATATATACAAATACCGTAGCACCTGTCTACGTGCATTTTGAAACGTCACAATCCTAATTACAAGAAGAGGAAAACTCCACAGAACGTAGGCCGGCCCAACTCTCCCGGATTTTCCGTGGAAAACAAAAATGACGATGAAACGGGGACGGTTTCCGCTACCGACGGAAACACAACTAACTGCGTGAATTGGGGGTCGACATGAAATGTTTCACAACAGAGCCAAGGGGATCGTACGGCACAGCGCGCAAGATGATTATGCCCGTACTTCCGAGGGCTGGCTCGTGCTGCTCGTAGATGGTTGATGACGCCAAAGTTACCAACCATTATTATTATTATTTGCCTTCTGACAATGTGCAGGGTGTTATTCATTCAAAATGAAAAAGCTGACATAATTCATCGAATACCACTAACTTCATCGAACCAATTCTCCTTCCCTGCGTGTACTCACTTGGACCCCCACCATTTACCAACCATTGTTTCGTGCGCTTTCCCGGGGTCCTAACGGGGGGCGGGTGAACCTCCTCTTCTAGGGGAGCGTTCGTTAACTTACAAAATCCGCAACTTGTGAGGGCGTGTGTTGACCCATCCAATAGGACCGCTGTCCCCGCTTCGGGGGGCAGTCCAGTCTAATTCCAAGTAGTTTGTGCCCAAAACGGGACTGCGGTCTTAAAAAAAGGGTGAAGGCTCTTCTTCTTGCTGTCGTTGCTGTTGTATGGTATCGCCCTCACAGCATCTCCTCGAAGGCAGAGTGCTTCTGCACAGTGGCGTAGCTCATGTAGAGCACCGTCGCCCAGACCCCGTCGGCCGTGCCCACCACCGAGGCCAGCCTCTGTCCCGGACCGGGACGCAAACAATTGAAGGGGGAACACTTTTAGAATTACGGTTAATTAAGGGAAGCAGCTATTTTTTGTTTCTGGGGCTGCCAACTTGAGGAACTCGATATACATCCCTCTCGGGATTTTTCGTATCTATCTGTCGTTAGGAAAATGTTCGCAAACAAAAAGTGTATCCCCAGTTACGTTGGGTAGATCCTCACAATGCATATTCCCAGTTACATTGGGAACCTTCTGGCCGGGGAATACTGCCCGTATCGTATCGAAAGCAGACAGCGACGTAGGCGATTATACGATTATGTTATCGTGATTATTGTTATCAATGCTGTTAGTATGTTGAATCCTTATTTTACATTATTATTGTTACTTTACTTCTGTGTTGTTATTATATTTTGATTATCGTTCTTGCCATCGCCATTGCTCCTGCTGTTGTTGTGAATATTTTGGCTGCTATCGGACGGTGCGAAGCGTGATGAGCCTTCAATCCTTGACCATCCAGACCCTAGCCTGCCGCTATGAGATGTTGTGCGTAGAACTTCTGCTCGTAAGTAAGCACAGACCCAGACCGGGAAACGTGCCCTACCATACGATGCATAGATCTTGCCGACAGCAATTTAGGCTCCCACCCGGCGACAGTATACCAGTGGTAGATCCCGCAGATCAGGAATACATCTGCCCTTGAAAGGTCTAGAGAATGGCAACTGTACAGTGTGACCGACACAAATACAACACACTGGCAGCCCCTTTCATGTTTCACATGGAGTTACCTTATTCGGTGGGCTGCTTGGCAGGAGTTGGCTCAAGGAAACACTTTTTTTCTTCAGTGAAGAAATACCAGTTGTTCCGTGAGGTGCCGAGCCCATTATTGAAGCAACCTGGGCACACCCCAAACCAGGAGACACAAAAAGTACCATCCGTTCCCGGAGGAAAACCGCCTGCTGAAAACACGGGTCCATCGAGGGATACACGCCGTCCATGTTCCGAGGAAAACCGTCTGCTAAAACACAAACCAAACCCCCAACCCGATGACCCAAACGGGCCATCCTCGGAGGAGAAACGCCTACCGAAACAATGGCACCCACACCCCGATGTAACTGAAAGTACTGTTAATATGGCAAACACGGGCCCAGTAATGTTGCCTTTCTAGAGAACTGAAAGTGCGGAGTCTATCTCGTTGGCCGGAGAGACCGACCGCCCGGTCTACCGACCGACCGACCGACCGAATCGGGATCCACGAAGGAGCAATGCCCCCATAGGGACAGTGCCCTCATATTTCATCGTAGGAGCTCAATATATTACCCAAATCCTAACTTTTGAAACCGTTTATTCGCTCTACGTATGAGCTGCGTATGTATGTAGTCATCAAGCAATGTATTCGTAAATTAGCCTACGGATATATCTACCAAACCACGAACCGGTGCTTGCCACTCGAAGATAAGAGCAAAACAGGTGCATCCCCCTTGATTGGCATGATAAGAAAAACAACAATGTACTGCGCAGCGCCAGAACCCTAGAGACACAGCTATCTCTGCGAACTACAGGAGATACCAGGTGAACTCCAACCATGTTCGAACTCGCCTGGTCCCACTCCTCGCGTACGAATTCGGGATCGCGCACTGCCTTCGTGATTGCCGTCACGGGAATGTTCTGCGGAGTTTTGTAAAAAAAAATGTGTGCCAGCGGGGGAGGGGGTGGGAGGAGCAACCACTGACTTCGGGATCGTGATCGCAATCACAGGAATGTTGGGCAGTGCGTATTTATTTCACGAAAATGTCGACAGGCGTGGAGGGAGGGGCGGCGGGGGTACCGATGTCCTGCATGGCCTTTGTGTTATGACCATATACCCTACTTCGCGTCCCTGCAATGCCGGGAGGGAGCAAGTGCGGGATTGAGGAAACAGTGCTCCTATGCCCATGCATGGCGGTAGTCGTATGAGCATATACCCTCAGATCCCTACAGTGTTGGACGGAGCACGTCCGGTCCTCTCCTCGGTCAGGCAAGCATTGCTTTCACCAAGCACACAACGAAGCGCGATGTGTTGGGCGGGGAGTGGGTAAAGGATATAAGGCTTCACAGATTGGTGGGCAGGTCATACGGATATACAGAGCATGCGCATCATACATATAGTACAGATAATACAACGGAATGGGGTTACCACTCGTTACTGCCATACCCGGATTCCAACCAGAGAACAGCCATGTATGTTCACTTCTCTCGAAAATCGCTGATTGGTCAAAGGTAACAAGCCGCCAGACCCCGATACGCGTAGTACGAATTCCCTCTGCCATGTTTGTGGGCTCTACTGTACCCTCCCTTACCGTAGTATGCATGCCTCCTTACACGCGATTGTTTGTGCGATTCAGCTCGCCGTTCATGCGATCCGCTTCGCGCTTGGCTGCAGCACGTCTTCGTCAGTGAAACGCCTACGTGCTCCGTCCCGACGTTGGAAGGATACGAGGGGTTTATGGTCATATGACTACGGCCATGCATGACAAATAAGCAACAGTTAGTGCGGTACAATATATGCCTGTTCACCTGAATCCCGTGGATAATCATCCGGGATGTATTCGACGTTGTCCCCGAACCAGGTGGTGTAGTCGACCTTGCTTTCGAAGAAGATGCCCGTCACCTGCACCGCCATTCAACAGTTTTGTGCCCACAGTGTGAAGTCACGTTCGACTACACCATATATATATCAGGGTATCATGACAGTGCTGATGTTGGGTGTTGGCCAGATGGCACATTTATTTGTGCAGCACGGGGTTTCAACAAAAGAGGCATTATGTGGAAGGGATGTCCCACCCGTTAATGTCTACTACTATAGGATATATATGGTAGTTCTGCTTGATGAGGATCTTCACTCGATGAGAGTACAGGTCCTAGGGGTGCATCGAAACAATGTTGTCAACCGTTTTCATGATACCCCAGCGATGTTGGGTACGTAAGGCCTCGGGTAAGAAGCCCGATGCCTCTCACGGTAGTGGTGGCACCATTCGTTTCTGAAATCCTAGCGTTTCTGAAATCCTAGCAGGACAGGCTCAATATCTCGTCCGAAACATGCCTTCGACTTTCGACGAAGAAATATGCCCGCGCAATCTGACCAACCTTTCTGTGCGCCAGTGCCGAAAACAACCTATATATGGAGGCGTTCTACGATAGAGGTTCACCCTAAACATTATGAGGCTCCTCACTTAAGGAGCTCCACATCTCACCCGGAAAACTGACTTCAGCAAAAATAAAAATAAATGCATGCCGATGGATGGCCCCATGCCCCAAGCAAAGATAAACGTGACGATTCGAAACAAGATTGGCATCCTGACTATTTTGGGTTAAAGAACCCCGTCGTTCAGCAAATATTTTTGCGGGAAAATGTGCTACGAGTACCTCTATAATATTGTAGAATGCGACTATCAGTGCAATGATTCCTCTTTAAACGAGTATAACGATAGATTCAATACTTTTTGCACTGAGACAAAAAAAGGTGAGAACAATTCTGAGACAAAAAAAGGTATACCGTGGGATGAACCAGTCGCGTCAGTCAGAAATAAGATAGCATGGCAAGAATGTATGTGCTACCTCCGCCGTAGCACGGTGGTCTCAAGGGCCACTGCCTATCCCCCGGAATATCCACGGTTTCACTACTACTACTGATGTTCAGGCATGTAGTTCCTGCTTGAACCGAAACGTGTATCCGACGTGGGGACGTCGGGAACGCTACCGACTACAGTTCAGAGGTATTTATCACCTCTGTTCCGCGGAGTCGGGTCTTTCGGCGATGCTGACCCCGGGCTCCTTCTTATGGATTATTCGTTTGCTCGCGACGACATCGCGAAACAAACGAAGAGCAGCAAAGAGAAATAATGGATGCATTATCTCCGCAACACTGATATGTATGTCTCGACAAAGGAGGCCCCCCACGGTAGGGGCTGCACGTTTCGGGCCAAAGGTGTCTGACCAATTGAGTCCCTTAAGTAAGTGAGGCACTACCAGTGAGAAGGAAACTTTCACTCGCATATATATATTCGTTTTAGGACTACTAGCGCATACAGGTAGGAGGTGCCGGTCTGGTGGCACGAACGAATTTCTTCCCCAAGTATTGTATCGGGTGAGATATTATGCTCCATATGTACATTGTGAGGGGCTTAGGAACTTCTGGTGCACCCTTACTATGGGGTGGCTCAAAGATAACACGCCTTCCTGTCGAAAAAAGAAGACGGCCACCTTTCATCGCCACACACACGCAAGATATCGCCCCCTCCCCTCGTCCGATCCGATGATGGTGGTATTGATTGGAATACAACTAATGCCTCGCGATAAAACAACATGTATGTGCTCCTCAAAGCACCGAATATCTCTCAAAACAATTTTCACACGTCCGCCTGATCCAGGAGTAAGTACCGTAGAACGCGATATTTATTGCGGAGGGGGCACATTAAATAGGACCTACGGCACAAACAAAAAACTAAATATTTCGCTACTTTATTTACAATACTTGGTCTTATTTACGATGGTCCCTCGTAGTAGTTCTAACACGACCCCTGGGGTGATTTTTGTAGCTCTGGTGTGTTTTCTTCAAACCATGCCTTAAGGAGGGCACACAACACCGAAAACGGTGGCGTTGGGAAATTATCGTCCGCTTGTTCCCATTAACTCGTCGCTTCGCATCCACATTATCGTCGGCTTAATCCCATTATCGTCGGCTTATTTCCACTAACTCGTCGCTCGGCGTTTACTCGCGATTACACCTCCCCATTGTCGAGAGAGTCAGCTTTAGACTACGTCCAAGGGGGCGTGTTGTATTGCGTGTTAAATGTCAATTGCCGCTATTTACACTACCGTACGCCTGAAAGGTCGAATGGACGGTGATGGGCAGACGCCAGTAGTACTAGTAGTGGATGAGGAAGTACCCATTGACCCCCCGTTGACTTGAGCCCTCTCTCACCCTCCGTGGTGCCTACGTCCGGTTTAGCATCAACCTACTTCACGTCTCACCCTCGCTCCCGCACTCCCCTCATGGGGCATGCTCGTCTAGCGGGGGCGACGCGTTCTACGATAGAGGTAGCACATTTAGCTAAAACGGTTTGTGAATGACGGTGCTCCTTATATTAACCCAAAATCGTCGGAATGCCAATCTTGATTTTGATCAATGACATTTTGGAGTACTTCGAGAGGCCCGTGAGATTATTTATCGGATTTCTTCTTTTTTTGCTGAAGGCAGTTTTCGGGTCAGGTATGGAGCTCCGCAAGTAAGTGAGGAGCCTCAGAAAATTCAGGGTGAACCTCTATCGCAGAAAGTCTCGGACGTAGAAACGGCGTATTACAGGGGACCATAGAAAACAGGACCAGATATTGACAGTAAAAATATCGAAGTATATAGGTTTTTGCCCGTACCGTAGGTCCTGTTCAATATGGCCCCCCGTAACAGCAAACCCCACAAGATGCCTACAACCTTTCCATTCGGTGCGGTTAAAGGTGTGCTATGTATGAGCTGTTCAATGTCTCCAAGAAGAGATTTTCGGGCCCACAATACGCTTTAGAAGGCGGGAGTCTCGGCTTTCCGTGTGCGTTGCCGACTCTTCCAAAACACTGCGGCCCTCAAACTACCCGATTCCGTTGGATCCGTAGGCGTTTCTGGAGTGGGATCCAAAGTGGTATATCCCCATGTATTCCCACCCAAAGTGGTACCAGGTATATCTTTCGAAAAAAAGCGCCAGGTAGGCGTTTCTGGAGTGAGATCCGATACCTCTTCAACGTTATGTTATGTGGACTCTACCGTACTACGTAGACTATTATTGCACACCTCTTATAGATATATATATATATCTACAGATAGACCCTCTAGATAGACCCTCACCTATCGTTGTGACAGGTTGTAAAGGATCTGCATACAGTACAGATCTCACCCAGGAAAGATTGAGCTAGATCGTTCAGACTGTACAGGTCTAACTCGGCTGCATGAGCTAGATCATAAAATACCGGGAATAAGTATTGATATATCTGCCTTTGAAAAATCTAGATCATTGCGTGGAAAACATATTATATGTTCCGAAGTGTGAATTGCTTGCCCCAAATCGATATTTTCAGTGCTTAGACATAACTCTGAGCACGTGCATCGGCTCTGTCCCATCACCTTGTTGCGGACGAAGTCGACCGGGTGGTTGGTGTTGCTGCCCTTCATAAAAAAAGTAGGCGTTTATGGAGCGGAACACAATCCCCGTCTGGATCCTCCCGAGCCCCTCCAGGGCGGCGTTTCCGGTGGCGACGGCCCACATGGTCATCATGGCGTAAAAGAAGCTCACGTCCTCCGATGAGGTGGATTCCTGTACACGCGAGAGGCATGTCCGTAATAATATTGCGGTAGCGCAAAAAAAGTGGTCTGCGAAGACCTGGCGTCTATATATAGTAGTGGTCGACACTGGTCAACGAAAATCTGGGGTTTACGGTATTGTGCGAGGCATTGTCGTCCTGAGGTCAGGTCAGGAAAATTCTTATTCGCGCTCTGTGGGTGAGGCTTGCGCCAAGGGGCATTTGGTGAAGAACGGAGGTTGTGAATAATTAATTGGTTATGAATTAGACCCAGACTTTGATACGAAAATGGTGTCCATACTACGTGTATGAGTCGAGCGCGACTAGGCACGGCTCACTCCTGTGTTGTTGTGTCCGTGTGTGTGTGCCTGTGGAGCCTGCGGCAACCAAGTGGGCCTCCGCGTACGTTAGGTGCTATATATATTCTACGTGTGCGTTCGATTTGTGTACGGCATAAGTGTCAGGCCGCGTGGCCCGCTTCGAGACGTCCGACGACACCGTGTTCAAAAAAGGCAAAAAAGACAGAGGAACCGTGACGGTGGCGAAGCGAAGGGGTGTTGTTGTTGATGACGAATATTTGACATAAAAAAACAACGCCCCCGGGGTGATAGAAAAAACAAATATTTGAAACATGATATATATGTCTATCCCTCATCCTCTGGGTTGCCTTATACACCATCCAACCACATAATACCACCCCCGGTGATAATTATTTGTCGTCTTGCTATTTCATCACCCGAGCGGGTTTCCCATGGTTGATTCGAGTATCGCGGGGTCCGCATGGCGTTGGGCGTGCTCTATTTGAGAGCTGTCCTACGATAGAGGTTCACGCTAAGCTAAAGTTTATGGGGCTCGTATATATCCCCCAAGGTACAAGGAGCACTTCAACACGGGGAAACACATAGGGTGCGACTGGTGCTACGCGCATCACGCACGCGTACGTACGCATTATTCCTAGCGATATAACGCACAATAAATATGTATACTCATCCTTCAGCCCTGACGCCCGGTAGGGATGCCGTGGTGACTCGGAAATCTGTTATTTTCCGAATGTGATACCTCTATCGTAGAACGCCTCTTGGGTTTTGCATGTTCATCGCCCTAAGTGGTCCCCAATGGTTATTCCAATGGTTGATTCGATTACTAGGGAACCCACATACATGCATGATAGTGGGCATGCTCTAGTTGAGATTCGCGTATTTGTCACACGGGTAGTTTTCGATGGTTGATTATAATATCAATCAGGGAATTCACGTGGTAATGGGCATGCTATATTAGAATATAGCTCATATATCCCGTCGTCGGGTGGGATCCAGGCGAACCGACGCGAGTCTTCTCGCGATAAAAAAAGCCTTCCAAGGCAACTAACAGGCGTAGTAGGGAGGGGGGAGAAGAGCCTGCCGTGTGACCCCGGATCTGAGATACGACAAGTAGGTGGGGAAAGGAAGAGCAGAGACAAGATAGTAACTAACTGGGGGAAAAAACAGGAGAAGAAACAAACAGGATACCCCGATGATAATGAATACCTAGTATGTTTTATTCGAGTTACATTTATCACAGGGGCTGGTTTTCTATGGTAGGGTGGGATATTAGAGAAGGGTAGCATCTTACGTCAGATACGGTAGGCGAGAGAGGACTCTCTTTAAGTCAACGAACCAGCTGGATTCAGCCAAAGAGTTGAACCAAGGTGGCTGGAGGAATTTATTCCGCAGAACTCGGTGGTTCGGTGTTGTGGCATACGAACAGACAAAGACACACACAAACAGACAGACAGACAGACAGACAACATACTTGGCTATTTCCATCGTAAACCTCGTGCCGTTTCTTATGCTGCCAAAATCAGCCATTGGCATAGAGCACCGTACCCGCGGGGAGAAGAGAAGACAACTCTGGCCGGAACACCGCTGTCGACGATACCTCCAACGAGATTATCTCGAAATTAGAAAGCAATGCTAAAACAAAATGACTGCGTAAAAACAAAATTAAAGAAGTAGTTGATACGGCAGCTAGCTGCTGCAGTAGTGTCATACCAAATCATTTCATCTCAAACAGAAAAGGGGAGGTTGAAAACCCACATGAAACAACGAAAAAATAATGTACAGAAGTTGTTGGGTGCAAAGCATCTTACCTGACCCTTTCCATCGTAAGCGAAAAGAAATCCCTCTCGCCCACCTGTGTCCGCAGAACCAGTCGAACGAACGGAATTGCGGGGAATATTCATCGTCCTGATGAAGTAAGTTCGTTTCCGCAACAGTTCATGATGGGACGAAAAAACAGGCGGGGCTTGTTAGGGGCGTGGACATCGGGGAGAGAGAGGCCTCAATCCTGACGAAAGATTGTTTTGAGAGAACACAATTGTTGGAGACGCCTGCGAATAAATAGGCCTTTTACAAACGTTTTCAAAATCGAATGGCGTTACTTGTATATAGTTGACACGAATCAAGACATTATTTTTTCCTGGTTTGTGTTCTCAACAAAACGCTCACCACGGACATACATGTCATCATGGATTCTCACCTCATGGTAGGGATTTAAAGGGCAGATGATCTGTATGATCTGTGAGATCTGTATGATCTGTATGATATGTATGATCTGTAAGATCTGTATGATATAGCTCACATCACCGCGAGGGCGTCGTGAAATATGCATCTCCTAAAACGGGTTTCCTGGGTCGGATTAGGATAATATGTGCAATTATTTCCTCGTTTCTTCTGCAGATTATATCATACTGGAGGTGTTTGACAGTTACTAGTAGGGGTATCGTATTTGGGGGGGGGGGGGGAACTCCTTACCTTGATTGATAGACCCTGACCGCATATAAGTGTGCAGCTTGCGCTCTTCGGTGTTGAGCATAACGCCTATGTACACGTGTGTACGAGATGCGTTTAGCATCATCAGTCGTACTCTTAATATTACGGGGGGACCACAATAAATACCAGGCAGGACTAACAATTTTTACTATAATAAACAGCAAAATATAAAGGGTTTTTTTCTTGCCGTAGGTCCTATTAACTATGGCCCCCCGAAATACAATGTGTGTCCCCGTTGAATCACTCATCATGCCTTATTTATGGGAAAATAGGAGCCTCAGGCAATTTAGGGTGAACCTCTATCGTAGAACGTCTCTATGGCCGGGCAGGGGTCTACCAGGTGTATGGTCCAGACCGTCCATGACACCTGCTTCCAGTGCATTTTTTTTGTTTTTTCGGGTTTGTTTGACGATTCGTGGTGAAAATCACCACTTACTTACTTACTTACTTTGCGCGAAAACTGACAGCAGCGTGATTTTCTTGTCACGTTTCGTGAGATTCGTTTCGCGCTTATGAGGTTGATGTGAACTTTTTTTTACCCCAGCATCTCTTGCTGCCGTGGACAGTAAATTTGTGGTGGTAGTACCCAGGCACGGGCACCACCTAAAATGGATAATATGGCGGTGGAGTTGCTGAACTTTCTCGACCTGGTCCAGCCCCTCCCGTGACGAGGGTCGAGCCCACGCAGGTGGGTGAGTGGTGGCGTTTTTTCAGCGCTCCTTCTTTGCTGCTCGACAACCACAAAAAAGGTGCTCCTACGGGGGGGCATAGTGAGTAGGACCTACCTACGTGACGTACAAAAACCTATGGATTTACCTATTTTTACGAACGATGTTCGGTCCTATTTACTATGGCCCCCCGTAATAAAGCAAAGAAAGGCGATTTTTCGGAAGGCTCTCCGTCGCTTGACCACAGGAATGTTGTGGGCAACGTTTCCGGTTCTCTGGAAAAAACAAAAAAAAAAACGAGCTTCGAGAAAAGCGATCGCACGCCTGCGCGACGTCAAAGCCCTCGACCCTTTTAGAACCGCAGTCCCATTGCGGGGACAAAACCACTCAAATTTCAAGTATTTTGTCCCAAAACGGGACTGGGGTCGGTCCTGAAACGGTTAACGAGTGTTGCAAATGGTTGGGTGGCAAAAAAAGGCCAACAAACTGACTTGGCTTTGTCAGCGTACTTATTAATAGCAGCACTTTTTGTCTTCCAAGGCAAATATTCCGGACCGGCGGAACTCCTCAACTAACTGTGGCACTGCCCGGTGATTGCCCGGTAATATAGCCCATTTGTGTTGAACAACAGGTTTGGTTAGCACCCACCAGGTAGGCCATTGGAGCGTGCGTCCGACATCTCTACGAAACCCTAAGGTTGCTGCCCACACCTTGCTGGGGGCTATCCAACGCCCCCCAGGATGGTATAAACACACCCCTGCCCAGACGTAAACCGTAAAAACTGGCGTATAATAAGTTGTTGATGTTTCCCACCATCGCATAAATGCCACAGGAATCTCTAACTAACCCTCTTTGCCTATATATAGGAGGTTGGTAACGTCTCGAATGACAGCACCCACTCAGTCCTTGTGCGCGCCCTACTACTGGAGTCACCCCCGCCTGAAACACAACCCACATCTCCACCAAACTCCACACCGTCGTCACACTGTTCATATCATACATTGTTGGGGTGGGTGGCGTCTCGAATGGTGGTATTCATCCAGCCCTTTTACAAACCCTAACGAGCTTACCCTTGCCTGGCTGATAACCTGCATTTATTTCCTCAACGCTTGCCGCTCATACCTTGTTGGGAGTTTTTCAAGTCCCGAATGACGGTATACACCCACCCCTACCCCTACACGCCTCGACAACCTTGGTTAGAATTTGTCCGTATCTCCCACGATCGCATACACGCCACGAATATTATATATAGGACAAACCCTCGTCACACTGCTCGCATCACACACCTTGTCGGACTTGGTTACATGTTTCATCACGAATGAAGGGTTTCCACCCGGTCCTTGCACTCGAAAGAAATGTACCCTTTGTCCGCTTTATGTAGCCGACGTCTCTACCAAACCCTCATGACACTGTCCGTGCCGTACCTTGCTGTGGGGTTTGTTGACGCCTCCAACGAGGGTGCCCACCTAGTCCCCATACGTATACATACATACCCCGAATGAGCCCACCCTTGCCTGTGTTGCAGAGGCGTTTTACGATAGGGGTTCACCCCAAATATTCTGAGGCTCCTCACTTAAGGAGCTCCATACCTCACCCGAAAAATGACTTTACAGCAAAAATCAAATTGCATCGCGGCGAATAATTCCATGGCCCGAGTCTACAAAAACTTTTTTTTTCCACGATTAAAATTTGGGGTAAAGGAACCCCTTTTTTCAGGAAAAAAAATAGCGGAAATGTGCTACCTCTATCGTAGAACGGGTCTGCAGCTCACATCTCTACGAATCCCCGCACTGCTACGCGTACATATATTTCTTATTGGGGTTGTTGACGTCTCGAATGATGGTTTCCACCCAGTTCTTGTTGACGGCCGAAGGTAGGCCAGGACGGCCGGAGGTAGGTCAGGACCGCCGCGGCGTTGAGCAGATAGGGAGTAGTGGAAGTGCTAAATAACCCGCGATGATACGAGGCGTTTCGTTCCGTGATTATAACAGGGGACAAGGGATTGGGGGATAGGCGAGGTAAGCAGGAACCGCGGCAGCGCTTTTCAGGTAGGGGCAGTGGAAGCGATAAACATGTTACAAGAATACAAGAGGGTTTCGTTTATGAAAGAGGGTAGGGGATAGGGGGAGGGGTATGATCATGTCATTCATGGCCGCAGGCGCATGACCACAGACTCTCGCATCCCTGCGAAACGCCAGAACGCAGCCCGTCGGGTTTTCCCCGGCCAGGCAGGCATTTCTTGCACGAAGCGCGAAACGCCTACGGAGGTGTTCGGCGATTCGTATGGAAGGCGAGCTGCACCCTACAAGAACCGCTCGTTAAGCACGTATGGACAGACTGTGCGTACTTTCTCGCATGCATGCGGATGACAGCGTCGAATACAGGAAGAAAGCGTTGAAGCTTTTGGAAGCGCCGAACTATTTTTGACAGGAGGAGGCATTTATTTGTTGATGAACGAAAAGTAGGGGATGGGCGACAACGCATGATGATGAGAAGCGGCAACCGCGGCGTTGTTGGGCATCTAGGAGTGTAGTGGAAATAATGAAAAGACGATGAGAAGAAGGGGTACTTCATACTAGAATAGTTAGGTTGGGCACAGGAGGGGTAGGTGAATGAGGCGCAATAAGGGAGTCCGGGGGTAGAATTCCGCGCATACTCATACAGGGAAAGTGCTAAGACATAGAGACACGAGGCGTTATTTTTGAAGTAGTAATACGGGATACAGGGGATAGGGGGGGGCGGGAGGGTGGGGTAAGTTGTTGCATGCGGAAGGGGCATATCATGTACCACGTGGTCGTTGTGGGACGCAGCGTAAACGTCCGCCCTCGTCCTTCCTCTATTATTCCGATATACTGGCATGAAAATTGACCGACATTTCCGCGGGAAGCGAGAGTTGAGATAGTGGCAACCAAAATCGCCACTTTTTCCGGTGATCGCCAAACAAAAACAACCTGATAGACTGGATTTTTTCTGCCAGTTGATTTTCAAGGAATAGATCGTCACCTCTTTCAGAGACGACCTCCTACTACACTGACTGAGTGGAACATCTCACGCACGTGGTCGTTGCAGAAAGCAGCGTAGAAGTCTGCCCCTTCGTTTCCCTCCTCCAGCCCGAGCGCGCCAATGACACCTCCCCACACCTTACCATACCAGCCAGGTCAACAAGTCGCGCAGAAAAATACGGAGGTGCAGGTTCAGTGTTGTTGTTGCTGCTGTTGTTGAACACGACGGTCTTGTCGGTTGCATCGCTCTTTTTGTTACGCCGTCGGTATATCGGTTAGTAATTACGTGGGTTTCTCCAGTCCCGTCGATTATATTTGCTACTTCGAACGCGTTGGTCTCGTCGGTATCCTCGGATACCTTGGATGCGTCGGATGCGTCGATTACGCCTCTTACCCACTCGGACACGTCCATACCTTCGGTTACGTCTGTTGCCTACGTCCGATATGTCGTCTACGTCGGTTACTATTACGTACGTCCGATAAGTAAGCTAAATCCGGATAAGCCTATAACCTACGTCGGATACGTCCATTTCGTCGGTTACGCCTGTTACGTACATCGGGTACGTTGATTACGTGGGCTACGCCTGTTACCAGGCCGGATACGTCGATTACGTCGGCTACGCCCATTCGGCCTTTCCTGGTCGTAAGGTTCGTCGGTTCCATCCGCTACAGGTTACGTCCGTCAGGTCCTGAAGAATCCGTTACGCTTATATTTCCCTTTCCATACGAACACTATTGGTCGCACCGGCTGGGTCGATTACGTCGGTCACGTCAATCACGTCGGTTTTTCTCCGAAAACGTCAGTTACGTCGTATACGTCGAATGCATACATCAGTTACCGCGGTACGATTCGGTCACGCCCATTTTTTCCCTGCTGCCACATGTACGTTAGGTCGGTTCCATTATGCCATCGACAACGTCAACCACGTCGGTTACGTAGGTCGAGTCGTCTACGTCGGATACGACCGTTACGCCAGAATCGTGGGTTACCTCGGTAAGACTCTCGGTCGCACCTATTTTCCTTTCCCATACGTAGTTTTGGTCGATTCCATCGTCTACTTCGGTCACGTCGGTTACATCAATACAGCAAGTCGATTCAAATACGTCAGCTAGGCTTGTCGCGTTTGTTTTGACGGATATGTCGGATACGTTGGGCGTGGCAATTCGGTGGGTAAGAGTAGAATGCGCCTGGCATCGATTTCCCATACTTGATTTTAAGCGGATTGCGTCGGCTACGTACGCCCACTATGTCGGTTGCGTCGGCTATACGTCACTTCGACTGCTTACTTCGGTAACAGTCGGTTACGCCCATTGCCGCTTCCCAACGCGTGGGCTTGATCGATTCATCAGGCACGTCGTGTACGCCCATTACTTCGGATTCGTCGGTTTCTTTGGCTCCGTCGGTTCCATTGGGTACCACCGACGAGTCGGATACAATAAGCACGACAAACACATGACATATAGATACATATATATATATATATATATATACTATACACATACAAGGCGCTTCGCTCCGCGGGCGGCCTACGCCGCCCGCTACGCTCGCTCAGGAAGGAACAAAGTACACCAAATTATGCGAAGCGAACAGAGGTCCACGATTGATTGAGTTTAGTGTTTTCAAGGATCGTAATTAATTGCAAACCGGCGACTTGATAATGCCAAGAGTCCCGCCGCCATGCTTCAGGGAAAAACAGCTCCGACGTCAGCTTGGATGCCACATATACGCTTCGCGTCGCGGATGTCGTACATACGTACATACACCCCAGGTACACATATATATGTCGGTTACACCGTTAGCAGCCGGGCACGCGTATTACCTGCTTCACACACACGGGTAAGGTCGGCAAAAAATATTTCCGCCGGTTACGGCGGCTGCGTCGGTTACATCCGTTACACCCGTCACTCCGTCGGATTTCGTTCCATGCAACGATCACTCCATCCCCTGCCACCCTCGCCGTATATATAATATATGTATACCAGGTATAATAACACACACGAGAACACATTCCCTAGGAATAATTCCCGGGAGCCGATTCCCGCCAACATTTAGGGGGTTGCCGAGGCGTTCTACGGCAGAGAGGTTCACCCTGAATTTTCCGAGGCTCCCCTCCCCACGTGAGGAACTCCTTACCTCATCCGAAAAACGACCCCACGGCAAAAAGCAAAAAAAATGCTTCGCGATGAAAAATCCCATGGCCCAAGTGTACAAAAACCGTCATCTTCGAAACCAGATTGATTGATGTTCACCGACGGATTGGGGTTCAGGAAGCCCGTTATTCAGAAACAAAAAAACGGAAAATATAAATGTGCTACCTCTATCTGTCGCAGGAAGCGTCTGCCTAGTATACAGAAGAAATGTATGTGGTGAATCTGGACCAATCGCTGTCGAGACCAGCTCATAGACGCAACGCTCGCGGCGTTTGAACGTTCTCCGTGTCGTTGGGGAAAACATCATGGATGGGCATTTTCGTTGGAGAGGGTGTGCTGCCCTGCGTGCCACCATCATTCTGGGCGAAAAAATACGGGTCGCGTGGAATTGGCATGGGCCGGCGCGTGCCCATCGTGGTGCGGGTGCGGAAGGTTGGAGGACGGGTGCGGCGAGTTTAGTCGTTCACGTGGAAATAAAAAGTGAAGAGGTGGGCGGCCTACGATTTACCCTCGTATTCCGTTCAAAATAAAAACAACGAAGAGAACCCCCAGATTTACTGTAAAGAACAATATATCTTGGGGTACATATCCATGATCCCTGCCGAATGGCAGGGAAGAGGGGGGGGGCGAAAGGGGGACGAGGGGGAATGGCGGGGGGGGGGGGGGGGGGAGGCGGTCTGCCCGACAGACTGAAGCCTGGTTATGGCCATCATCGTCATGATGCACTCCTTCATTTGGGACCCAAGTAACTAGCATGGTGCCATCTGGGCAACTTTGCGTGTCTGTGTGCTCGTGATTATCGCTTTTTTGTCCCTTCTTTTTTTTCATTTTTCTTTCATTCCCGTTTGTACCTCTTTGTGTCTTTGCTAGTATGGTCCGTTTTGCCTTTTTTTTGCGTTTTGCTATCTGCGTCTGTTTTTGTTTTGTTTTGTTTTTTTTTGCTTCGCTTCATCTTCTTTTTTAGGTTTTTGTCTGCTATTAATAGTCTCCTTTTTGCTTCCCCGGTGTCCGCAGTGGTGGAGTGCGTATGCTTGTTTTTTGTTTTTTTTGCCTCTGTTTTTATTCGAGGTATTTCTTCCACTCCAGAGTTATTGGAGCCTGTCCTGCGACCACGGACTGCATTGAATTGTGAGTTAATGTGAGAACAACAACAATAATGTGAGAACATATTTGGGGACAGAGTGGTGTACTGATGTTTTTGTCGCATGCGTTGCTACTCAGGATAGATCGGGTAGCACACCGACAGACAAAAAAGGAACGGAAACACACCGGGTAGCACACCGACAGACAAAAAAGGAACGGAAACACACGGACGGACACACAGACGAAAAGGCACAGACCCACAGACAAGAGGCACAGACTCACCTATAGATAAGAGGCGACCAGTCGATAAAAAACACCGGCATCGGCGACAACAACAACAACAACAACAGCCCCGACGGCAGGAGCAGCAACAAAAGCAACACCAACAGCAGAGGCAGCCGCGACCACAGCAAAGATAACAACAACAACAACAACAACAACAACAACAACAACAACAACAACAACAACGACGACGACGACGAGGAGAGCTCAGCACTGCCGCACCACCACCTACGCCGCTAGGAATACACAGGAATTTGCGCACCGAGTCCTAGACGAGAGGGTTTCCGTTGGTGCTATTAGCAAGACGCATGGTGGGGTGCCGGAAACGTTTTTTTTTCTCGTGTACCCCTTCGGACGAGAAGGTTCTCGAAATTGTTGCTCAAGATTTGTTACGACCACACTTACTTCTCGTTTGATGTGCGTACGTATAGTCGCAATGCCCGGGGGTCCTACTCCCCCCGCCCCTCGCCCCACCGCATGCGAGACTTTTAGTGCAGGAGAAATGTTTATTTTTAGCTTTAAAAGAGGAGATGAGGGAAATAGACGAATGTGACATGGAGGAGTTTTGACACACTATTAATAGATAGCAGCGAGAAAACGATCGCTATCCTAGGAGATAGATGGTGGCCACAGGCGGCCAAACAGGAAGGGGATAAGATTAGCAAAAAGTTTCTATGTAATATAAGGAAACAACGTAATGAGCGCCCAATTGTTGGAGGTGTCTATTAGGAGTAGGAACGGTGCTCCGTCTCGAAAGGGATGCGTGGTCAATGGTCAAATGACCAAGGCAAGCAACAAATGAGTACGCCCCCCCCCCCCCCCCTCAACACCTCATTCACGGTGCTTCGCGCTTGGTGCAAGCAGTGTCTGCCTGGCCGGTGAAAACCCGACGTGCTCCGTCCCGGCGTTGTAGGGATGCGAGGGTCGATGGTCATACGACTACGGTCATCGATGATAATGAGTACGACCCCCCCTGCCCCCCCCCCCGCTCTGACAAAAAAGGGATTGTACGTACCGCCACACCACCCAGTTCCGCGCAGTCGTCGAAAAGCAAAGGAGACGGTGTCATCTTATCGTAGCACTCGTTCGCAGCCGACCCCTGTTCCCGTTACCCAATCTTTTTTTCATCATCCCCGGACGTGATATCTACTTACTACCTGGTATGTGAAAACCGCACTAGCCACACACACCCCCCCCCAACCGCCCGCTGATCCTCTCGTGTTTATACTAGGCATGAAGCTGTGGATTTTAGTGGAGCTCCATAAAAAGGCAGGAAAATGACAACACCCTGCTTCTTTACGGGGGGCGAACTCTGGACGAATACACACCCCTTTAATATGACAGGTCAGGTCGTACTGGGTACGACTGCCCATTCGCGTATAAAAATCATACGGACACCGGGGGAAAAAAAAAAAACACCCACAAAATGGGAAAAAATGAAAATAAAAACAAACGAACAAAACATACAAAAAAACGAGAGAAATTATAATTCATTCATTAATTCACGGAATGTATCATTGTACATACACATCATTGTGTTATCATTCGATCGACCGATCAACATTCACCCACAAACAAAACCACACACGAAATCAAAAACACAAACAAAAAGCACCAAAAAAGCAAAACAAAAAACACCGAGAACATCAAAAACAAAAAAACACCAAAAAGAAGCGTGGCAACTAGAACCAAAAGGTTTACAGGTCAAGGTCTCACATCCGCCCGGGGGGGGGGTATCGATCATACTCCCGCCCCCCCTCCGCCCGCCCATCCCTTCGCATCTCAAATCAGAAGCACCCTCCCGGCAGAAATGTCTCAATATCACTCCTCTCCCGGCATATGTGTGCCGACACACCGACACCGCCATTTTTTGCACGTACTGGGACGAATTCTCGATTTTTGGCACGGGAATAAAAAACGAGAAAAAACTACAAATCCTCCATTGTTGGCAGGTATCAACGACCAAGGACGAAAAAACAGAGAAGAAAAAAAATGGCATTCCTTGGAACAATCCGGGAACCATCAAGAAAAAATCCCAGTCAAACTTCTCAAAAACTGCTGCAACGACGATTCCTCCAAAATCGCGAGGAATCCCTGTGGGAAAATCCCTGAGAAATCCCTGAGAACTCTATTGAGAAATCTATGGGGGAAACTATCGAGAATTTCCTGAGAAACGTCTGAGAAAGTTCCAAGTTTCTCAGAAACTCATAAACGACCAATCCATTCAAAAGACAGCGGAACAGCGCACGAACAGGGCGTACTCTGCTCGAAACGCCTTATCACACGGAGCTCCGTCACAACACCTCACCACGCCCCTCGCCCCCCTCGCCCCCTGTTTGCTTACCTCAAACAAACCCTTTCTTCTGAACAATTTCACCTCTCACCAAAAAAAAACAAAAACTCGCGGACCAGAGCAAAACAAAACAAAACAATCACGATCAGAATCAGCATCGGCTCGCGACCCTCGGTGTCGTACGAGTACAGTACTTTAGTACAGTAGCAGTAAAAAGCTACCAGGTGTGAGTTGACCACACCCCGACAGTCGGGGACAAAATCGTCGACAAAAAACAAAAACAAAAAAAAAGACACGATAAGCAAACAGAAAAAAAAAATGATCTCCGGGGTTTTCAAACAAAAACAAAAAAGGGGTTTGGGGATGAGAAGATAAAAGGGCGAATCTCGAGCGACCCCCCCCCCCCCCCCCCCCCCGATCCCCCGGTTTCCGGCCAAAAAAAAAAACGCCGCCAAATCGAAACCCCGGCGGTCAATATCCGCACAAAATAAAACACACGACGTGGAAGAAAGACCAGTGGCCCGCGAACACAGAAAAGCACCTTTGACACATTTTTCGTTTCGCATACGCTACAGCATTTACCGCTAGATAGCCACCGTAAGTGCGTCCACCTCCCCTAAACACGCCTTTTTTTTCTCCACACCCACTCCCCTCTCCACAAGCCCTCATCTCTACCACCCCTGACCCCCCGTCCCCCTGCACTACCCCCCTCTCCGTTACGGCCATACAGGACATGAGAACCCCCCCCCCACCCCCACCCCCCACCCACTCCTCCTCTACCCTATCAAACCGCGATCCTCCTTTCTCCACCCCACCTTCCCTTTTCTCCCCTGTACGACCCTCCCTTTCCCCTCGTCTAGCGGTGTTCTGCAAGCCACCTGCCCGAAGAGGGCACGGTGGACGCTTCCCCCCAATCGGCTGTGCCTGCAGGACACGCAAAACCTAGCTCGGTCGTCTCTTTTCCTACCGAGTTCTCCCTCTTCTACCTTCCGCTGCAGTCCCCGCTTCCACGATGCTACATGCAACCGGACACGAAAACAAGTTAGACCTGCCCCCCCCCCCCCCTGCCGATTATAATTCCTTCCTCTTCAGGCCTTGAATCAAAATCCCTTACCCAATCTGGTGGAAACCAGTAAAAAAAAAAATGATTCTTGTGGCATACCACTCTGCCCCTAAACTGAACTTTCGTGATTGAAGTGAATTTTGGCAAAAAAAAAACAAGTTCCTATTCCTAGGGGCATATTGATCGCCCCGGGGCATATGCAAGGTTTTACTACCAGAAAACATACCACTCAGAACCTCATACGGAGCGCTGCCTGCGAAAAAGCGGCGTGGACCTGGGGGCCGACTAAAGCTGTGCGGGTGGTATGTTTCCGGCCTCTGCTCCGATCACCCACACAACGAACGCGCTTGCAGGCTACGATGCTTGCTTGCCTCCCCGGGTGTCTTCCAAAGGAACGGTCGAAAAGACATTTCATCAGCCAGGGCAGAAGAAAACGCCTGCCAGGTATGATGAGAGGGGCACTTACTTACCTGCGAACCATGACGCCGCAGCAGGGGTTATGATTACTATGCCGCCCCCCCCCCCTCCCCCCCGAAATAGCGTAAGCTAATGTGGTGGGATCGAGTAGAGAAGGCTTAATGAATCCGAGCGCAGCATTTACAGCGCAAAAACGATTTCATAGTCTACGATTTCCTCCGTTCAGACAGTATTCCCTGCTTCGCTCTATCCCTCCCTCCCTCCCTCCCTCCCTCCCTCCCTCCCTCCCTCCCTCCCTCCCCCCCCACCCCCCCTACCCGATATAAATCCCCCCATTTCAGGCAGCAACAAAACCGCGAAAATTAAACCTAGAGCTACTTCCCCCCCCCCCCCAAACCCCCCGCTACTTTTCCCACCCCTCTCCCCACTATATCTCCCGGCTTCCAGGCAAGAACCACTGCCTACAAACCAGAACGAAATAAATTAATGCACACAGACAAAATAACGACAACAAAAAAATGGGGTTGAGTTTCCCGCATCCACAAACAGTTCGCCGGACGCTCACGGGGGCAGTTGCTCATGACGCCCCCCCCCCCCCCCCCCCCCCCCTCCCCCCGCCTATTTCCCCTATTCCCGCCCACTTCCTATCACCCTGCCTTATCTTCTCCTTCTCCACACACGCTCTTATTAATGTCTGCCTAGGTCGGCGAAAACCCCACGTGCTCTGTCCCGGCATTGAAGGGATGCGAGGGTCAATGGTCGTACGCTACACGGCCATGCATGTGCATCACACGGGTACAGCCCCCCCCCCCCCCCCCCCCCCCCCCCCAACCCCCCATCCGCCCCACCTGAAAATCATTCGGCGCTGTCATCCATATGCAACAAGAAAGTCCGCCCCGAAGGCGTTTTTCTCTTGTGGTACATACGGTGCAGCTCGCTCACCCTTCATGCGGCTCTCACCCGACACCCCACGTTTCGCTTCGAGCTTGGCGCAAACAATCAATGTCTTCCTCGTCGGTTCACGAGCCGACGTGCTCCGTCCCGGCATCGTAGGGATTCGAGGGTCCACGGTCCATGGCCCGAGTAAACCCGCCCACTACCCCCCCTCCCCCCCACCCATCACACAACCCTCCAACGTATCCCCCCTGCAAGGATATATAAAACACGCCGGGGCCAACTAAGTGCTGCTCATTTAATCCTACTGTATATGGTACACCTAAAAAAAAACATAGTACCGGACACCGAAAGTCTTCTCCCTCGCCTTCACAAAAAAAAAAAAAAAAACACCAGCATCAGCAGCAGTAGCATCAGCACCCCGTAGATGCGTACTTGAAAACCAAAATCGTATCAGTGAGTCTAAATTATCTGATAAAAAATCGAAAAAAATCCGAGCACGGCGAGCAGGACGAACGAAAAAAATATCTCACGTTGAGCACTATCCGATATTCCAGAAAACACCCAAGGAATCCGTACGAATTCCGCCCAGAAAGTACACGTCTGCGTCCCTACTGTGTACCTGGTAGTCTATAACCGTATCATACGCCTTTCAAAGGACGAGATATGTAACCCTTCGCAGAGCAACCAAGTCCTTGCACTTTCGTTCCGCGGGTGTGTCTTTTCCCTGTTTACACCAAAAAAACACGTCAAAAAACGCTTTTCATGGTAAAATCATCTTAAGACACGTCAGAAAATCGCAGGGGGGGGGGTGGGGAAGCCAACTCTTAGTACAGTCCCGAAAAGAAGAAAAGAGAGTAAAACGTAAAACACTCCATTCAGCGAGCAAAAACTAGGCAAAAAGAGAGTAAAACCGCAAAAAGGAAAAAAAAAATTAGGAGGAAGTGTACCCCAAGCATTCTGTTACGTTAGCCCATGGCAGGCATCTCGAATTGGAAGAACGCCTCTTCGTGAGGATGCAACCAGTGCTGCTGCTGCTGGTGCCGCTGCTGCTCACAGTGCAGCCGTGGCAGTCGATGTTGTTGCTGTTGTAGGCGCTGCTGTTGATGCCGTTGCTGTTGCTGTTGCTGTTGATGTCGTGGTAGCTTCTGCTGCTGAAGCTGCTGCCACCGTTGCCCTTTTTGCTGCTGTTGCAGTTGCTGCTGCTGCTGTTGTTGCTGCTGCTGCCGAAGACAGCCAGGTCCGCTCGACTCCCTCCCCCCTCAACATGTCCAACTCCTCCTCCTCCTCCTCCTCCTCCTCCTCCTCCTCCTCCTCCTCCTCCCCCCTCAACATGTCCAACTCCTCCTCCTCCTCCTCCTCCTCCTCCTCCTCCTCCTCCTCCTCCTCCTCCTCCTCCTCCTCCTCCTCCTCCTCCTCCTCCTCCTCCTCCTCCTCCTGCCCGTGCCTCTTCGTTGATGTTGCGGGCTCTGACCTGTTTCGCCAGCACCAACGCCTTAGCTATCGCTTCTAAGGGAGGAGGACGGGGGGGGACGAGGAGAGAGGAGGCGTAGGGGTGGGGGGGGGGGGGGGGTGAGAGAGAAGGGAGGTTAGCAGAAAAGGAGGAGGAGGCGGCGGCGGGGCAGAAGAAGGGGGGTTAGCAGAGGAGGAGGGGTAGGAGGAGGAGGAGGCGGAGGAGGAGGAGGAGGAGAAGGAGGAGTAGCGGAAAGCGCCGGGGAAGGGAAAAACAAATATAAAAAGGGAAAAGACAAAAAAAAAAAAAGGAAGGGCATGGAAAATGACGGGAACACAAGACTGCCGATCGCTTCGAGCAGCGTCGAGGGCGGCAGGTGTGAGCCCCTAGGGGCGGGGGCGGGGGGGACGGGGGCTGGAGGAATGGGGGCTGGGGCTGGGAACCAAGGGCGAGAGGAGGAGGCCCTGGGAGGGAGGATACAGGAAGGGGCAAGGGCTTGCCCCGGGTTGGACGAAGTCGAAGAAACGTCGAATTTCCGAATTGCGCTTGCGTTCCACACGTTTCGCTAGACTTCCGTACGTTACGGTTCGGTTCGGTTCGGTTCGATTTAGTTTCGGTTCTATTCGGATCGATTTCGACGCACCCCATCAACATCCACTGGGTTCGGTTCGATTCGGTACCGATCCATTTTGGTCGCATCGCATCAAACCAACAAACGCAGTACTTCGACTGGTCTCGTTTCGTCTTATAGGTTTCGGTTCGGTTCGGTTCGGTTCGGTTCGGTTCGATTCGATTCGATTCGAGGTTGCATCTATTCGGTTATATTTGCATCGATTCGGTTAAATGGGGATCGATTCGGTTATATTTTTGAAGCGATTTCGGTCGCACTGAGATACGCTCGATTAGGTTCCGCTCGGGTTGGTTCGGTTCGGTTCGGTCCGGTTCCGTCCACTTCTGGCCGGACCGATTACGGTCAAACGGAATCAGATCTATTCGGTCCGGTTGGGCTCGGTTCTCACGCGTTCGTCTTTCGACTTGTGGACCTTTCTTCAAGAGTAGCTTGCCTTCTTTCACTTGACGACGAAGAACGAAGGTTGTTGGTTACTCCGATGCTGGAATCATGTGGGGTTTCTTAGAGACCGAGGCAGTTGCTGCTGGGGGGGGTCGGGGGATTCCACAGCGGGGGTGGGGGTTCGGCGCCAGCGCGGCCGACAAGGGTTTACAGTTATGTTATCATTCGTTTGATGGATATCGTGTAAAATATATAAAATAATAGGTACCTATCTAGTGGGTTGACATACGGGTTTTTTTACGTGCAAGCACAAAAACAAGGGGATGCCAGGAGACAGGAAGGCAAAACACGTCCGAAACGACGTATCAAAAATCGGCATTTTTTTCGGCTCGATTTTTCGATAAGGTGTATCGATATTTGATATTTCGTTATATCGGAATTTTCGATATGATATCCAACTAACACAGCGAGAGTTCGAGATATCGACACTTCCGTACAGCGCATCGAAGGTTTCCCGTATGATATCCCACTTACACAACGAACTCTGATAAATGACTAAATTTCGAACTATCGATGTTTGATTGTTCGATATATCAAAAGCACCGGTATGATGATCCAACTCAGATCGGTATACGATGATTTTGCAACCTACCGAAATCTCCGATACCATATCCAACGCAAATGGGCACACACCCATTTTACACACCTGGCTTCGACCCTTCCACCTCGCTAGTGCCGCAGCCGCCGCTCCCTTGCCCTCCCCCCCCACCAGCGGCTTCTTCCCCGCCCCCGCCATCCCCCACACCCCTCCTACCGTCTCCGGCATCTCCGTCACCTTCTCCGTCGGCATCTACGACATCTCCGTACGCCTTCTCCCAGATGCTCTTCGCCCTCGACATGTAACCGTCGGCCTTTTTGTCGTCTCCCTGCGGTAAAGCAGAAGGCGACGTCGTCGTCATCGATTGGTTGATTTTATGTTTGCAACTTGATGGGTTTGACCGGTTGATAATTTCCAAAAATAAATGTCATCACGTCGTACCGATTGCCTTGTATTTTGATGCTTCATGTTGCCGATCGTTTTAGTGCTAGGCTTGATGTTGATTCGCCAAACGAGTGACGTTGTACCGATTGCTTCGTGTTTTTATGCTTCATGGCATGGTGCTGGTTTGGGCATTCGGGTTGGTTGATATGTTGCATTCGAGTTTGATTGATTGTGTCGCCCTGTGCGCAGATTGATTTGATCAACTGATCCGATTGTTAGGTTGGTATTTCCATCTGATCAATAGGGTTGGCTTCGTTCGCAGGAAGGACGGTCGTGCCTCTCTCCTTTGCCGTTACCCTGCGACGCAACAACGGCGACGCGGCGGTGGTTAGTCGGTACTGTCGTCAGGCCTATCCGATTGGCCCATTGACGGGCTGATCGATCGGTTGATCGTTTTTCATTTTTTTCAGTGCGGGGCTCCCATTGTTGTTCGGCACAGTCACACCGTACTACAGTGGGACCCACTTTAATGCGGGGCCGCACTAAACCAGTTTACTGCGGGGTTGTGGTTCGCCTGGTGACGCACCGAACTAAATAGTGGGGTTGCCTGGTGACGCACCGAACTAAATAGTGGGACCCCCACGATCTTCACAACTTGATTGATTGATTGGTTGATTGATTGATTGATTGATTGATTGGTTGATTGATTGATTGATTGGTTGATTGATTGATTGATTGGTTGATTGATTGATTGATTGGCTGATTGATTGATTGATCGAAGCCTCCTTCCCGCCGTCTTCTGCCTGACCAGGTATATAACAGAGGTCACCATGATACTACCGTAGGTCAACAGAACGCCCAATGCACCCATGTACCTGCCAACATATGGCTGACGAATTAGTTTAGTACACTCCCGAAACAAAATCGATAGAACAAAACACCCTTCAGCACACGTGTACATGGCAAAAACGAAAGAACCAAAAACGTGGCAGGAACGAAAACAAAAACCAAAAAACAATGCTTACCCTGGAGCGGTACACGAGAGACAGGTTGTGCAGGCTGTACGCCACGTCCTTGTGGGAGGGTCCCAAGCTGGCCAGGCGAATCTCCAGCGCCCTTTGGTGCAGTGGCTCCGAGTGTTCAATCTCTCCTGCTCGAAAAAAAAAAAACACATCAAGAGAGAGATCAGGAGTTGATAACAGTTTTTTCGAGGAGCAACGGGAAAGGGGGAGGAATGCTCGTCAAACATGCACGCACAAAATATCGACGAACGATAAGGGTGCTACTGTAGATAGGAGTGGAACGCAACGCGCATAATTTCGGAAGGCGCTACTCTCTTCCGGCCGGATGTATCCGAATGCGCCTTGTTCGGTACAAAGGCAAAAGTTTCCGTGCTGAAAAGAGCGAGCGCTGAAAAACCGATCACAGCCCTGTCAAAAGAAAATGTTACGCTCTTCACGATTGTTGTTGTTGTTGTTCTCACATTAACTCTCTGACGAGGGAGTCCGTGGTCACACAAAGGTGCTGGAGCCCTAGGAAGATAAAAAAAAAACAAAAAAAAAAAATCGAAAATTCACGATATCCTACTCCAGTTGCAAGTACGGGACTTTATCGCCGGAAAGTTGGGCGCCGTTCGTGAAGGGTGGAGGGCCGTTGAATCAGGTCATGAGGCAAAACAATGAAGACAACAGCACCAACCAACAACGACGACGACACCAGCACCTGCCAACACCACTAGACCCCGTGTCGGGCACATCGCACGATCGAGACGATTGAGAGAATTACGATATACAGATGTATAAACAAAAACACAGACACACGAATAAAAAACGGACACGATTTCTACAACTTGATGCGTACATCGAAGCTCTTCGTTCCGTGTCAGCATCAAAAACACGACGACGGCGATGCCATGGGACGGGCGGCAAAAACACGGTTCGATATATATCATTTCGAAGCGTGATATTATCGAAAGTTTGGTACATCGAAACACGCGAGCATCAAACTCACAAGCGACCAAGGCAGGAACACCACCACCACCACCACCACCCCCACCATCACCACCACCACCACCAACAAAAACAACAACAACACTACTAACCACCAATACCAACACCAACAACCCAATACCACCGCCACCGCCCACGACACCACGAGCACCACTAACCGCCAACATCAGCCAGAACGCCTCCAACATCACCAGCGCCACCAGCACCAACTCAGCAATCAACATCAACCCCGCCAGCACCATCAGCAACAACCTACCTGGTACACCGCTAAGACCATCGTCACCATCACCCACTACACCACCCAATCACGCCGACAACAGCACCGTCGGAAACAACCACGACAACAGCTGACCACCACCATCACCAACCCCACCACCTCCACCAACACCACCACAACCACCAACAACAACTACAACCAACAACAACAACAACACCATCGCCACCACCACCATCACCACTATTCCCAACACCAACACCACCACCCCTACAACCCCCTCCACCACCATTCCAACCACCAACACCAACAACAACAACAACAACAACAACAACAACAACACCACCACCACTCCCAACACCAACACCACCACCACCACCACCTCTACCACCATTCCAAACACCAACACCAACAACAGCCACCACCAACACCAACACCACCACCATTCCAAACGCCAACACCATCAACCACCACCACCACCATCAACCACCACCACCACCACCACCACCACCACCACCACCACCACCGCCACCACCACCACCACCACCACCACCACCACCACCACCACCCCCACCACCACCACCATCACCACCACTCCCACCACCACCACCACCACCACCACCACCAACAACAACAACAACAACCAAAAGTAAAGCCGATACCGTGCAAGCTTACCATTATCTTGCAGCACCTCAGCCAGGTTAGACAGGTCGGTCGCTACTTCCGGATGATCAGGCCCATAAAGCTGCGAGTATTCCGGGAACACCAAATAAAAAAATAAAAAAGAGGCCGTGGATGGGCGCGGGGCCGGGGGTCAATCACACATGTATTGTGTGTGTGCGTTACTGATGTCACTTACCGGAATGTAACACACAGAATGTAACACACAAGTCCTGCAACTATGGACTCGTTTGGGGTGGTCAGTGATACTCGCGGGATAAGTTACCCGGTGGCCTCTTTCGTTTTCCTCAAAATTTCAAAAGTGATTTACTTGCTAGTAGTAAAGGTTTCGTTCTTCCCCGGTGGGTACGAGGAACGAACGCCTGATTTGCTGTGTACTCCCTCCTCTTCAGCTCGCTGCACCCCGGGAAAACGAGCATCATCAATAATATCAGCAGGGCTACATTCCAAATCAAAATATTTCCCCCAACCCCTCCACCCATTCGCGAAGCCTCTACCGGAGGGCGTGTAAACTGAAACCGGGTAAAACACAAGCATGAATTAAAAGAAATAAAAAACGTAAATTCGTCCAGAAAAGTTTACCTTGGGGGAGTGTGGGCCGTTTTCTCTTTAATTTGTCGAGCACCTCTGACACTCTAGAAATGTTTTCCGCAGGTACTCTTCCACTCAAGTATTTGTTGAAGTCGGTGCTGTGTCCAGGACGCGACTCAAGCGATGACCTTGATGGGGGAGCAACAACAGCAACACCAGCAACAACAACAACAACAGCAACCGCAACAGCAACAACAACAACAACAACAACAACAACAACAACAACAACAACAACAACAACAACAACAACAACAACACCAACGCCTCCATTCTTCGAAAACAGGCGGGTTGAGGTGGGGGGGGGGGGGGGGTGGGGTCTGGGAGGGAGCGGGGGGTGGCAGGGGGGGGGGGGTACTCATAGGCCGCCTGTCTAGTGTAGCCAGTTCACCATTGATCACGCAGCCCTTTCGAGACGGTCTGAGGTGAAGGGGGGGCTTGATTTTTCGGCACCTGGGTACCTCAAGCTTGTACATATCCATCGACAAACACATCATTCCCCCACAATCTTGAAAAGAAAGAAAACAAAATCCCCCCCAACAGCTGGAAACCAAAATGAACAGCGCTTCAAAATGGAAACCCTCCGTAGGCGTTTCTAAGTTAACCCTTTTTACTGCTGTACATGAACCTACATCTTAGTCCACAACAGGAGTGCAGCAGTGTTGAACGGGTGAGGGGGTAAACAATACAAGGGCGTCAACCATACTCTGAAGGGAGGAAGGCGGGTGTCGGGCGAGCTCACCGCTTGGTGTATCTCGAGAGATCGGCGGAGGCAATTCTCCGCCATGGCGTCCCGCGCGTCGCTCTGCGATAGAAGAGACGGACGAGGGGAGAAGAGAGGGAGGGGGGGGGGGGGGGGGGGGGGGGGGACGGCAGCGCAGAACCGAGGCCGATCGAGTGACCAAACGGAGCTAAACACATATGCATCAAATCAATCAAAATCAATCAATCAGTCGAACAATCAAGCAATCAATCAATCAATCAATCAAACAACCTACAAACGAACAAACTAAAACGCACAGCAACAACCACAAACCTCGGAAAACAATCTGTAGACCTTTCGAGGCAGACGTATCATAAATTCCCGCCTCTTGTGTAATGTGTTATGATCTAGTTCATGTTACAATTTACGTGTCCCAGCGCATGTTTCTTGGTGTGGATATGTACTACACAGACGGTTTACGGTACAAGAGAGACCATGATTCATCCAACCCAACGAAACCAAAGAAACAAACCAAAAACAAAAACAATCAAAATCTGAGGACCAAGGCCCCAACGGGTAGGTCGGGTGGACCGTAACTGGACCAAGTCCGGCGGGAAGGCCTCATAGCCTCGTTCTTTTGTTAGTGGGTGAGCTCGCGCAAGACCCACACTACCCGTGAGAGATGACTCCCCCGGGTGGCAATCTCCACCGCACCTGCCCCTCTCGGGGGTCAGGTCAGGTCAGGTCAACGTACCCAAGCGCCAGTCGTAGCAGCAGCTAATGCTGATGTTGCAACGGGAGCTACAGGTTAAATTGACACACGACACGGTAACGTGGAAGCGCGGTGAGCTTAACCTTGATTTTTACCAATCCGCCGGAGGATTTAAAAAAAAAAACACAAACAAACAATGCTGCGCTAACGAAACAGGACAGGACAGGGCAAGACAGGACGAACGAAACAAAACAGCGAAACACGGCGGAACGACAAAAACGATCAAACAGAAACACGCACCTGCTCTCTCAGCATATCAATAACGCTCGCCAGCAGCTTCAGAGCGCTCCTGTCCCGTTCCCCGTCTCCGCCAATCACCCTGTACTCCCCCGCATCCCGCCCACTCTCCCCCCCGGCACCCCCGCCCCCACCACCAACACCAACACCCCGGCCGGCAAGCCCAGGCCGTGGAGATCCTCCGCCGCCGCCGCCGCCGCCGCCGCGTCCCCTGAGCCCCCCCCACCCCCCTTCCGACGAACGCCTGCTCCCTTCAGCGGCGACATGTTCGGAAGTCCCTTGCTCCGAAGAATTATCAACCTTGCCCCTCCCCTGACCAGCCCCCTCGCCTCGCCCCTGCTTCCCCCGGGACCACGACGGGGACAACATCGACCATCTCCTTCGGGAAGGAATTTCGTTTCTTCGGTGAGGAGGCGTCGACGGGGATAAGGTCGGGGGTTTTGAAACCGGTTTTCTCCAAGAAGTCGGACGTTTGGGGATCGAGTTGTTGTTGTTGTTGTTCGGAATCGGGTGGTTGCCGGAAGAGGTCGTGGGCGGGCTGGAAACCGATTTCTTCACGATCGGTTTTTGCGAGGTCTGTCTCGGGACCGGCTTCGACATCGAGATCGGCGGCGGAATCGATATCGGTGACGGGATCGGGTTCGGGTCGCGGTTCGGATCCGTGTTCGGAAAACTGGTCGTTGAGATCGACTTCGACATCATCCCCGCTCTCGAAAACGAAATCGGATCGTGATTCAGACTGGGGTTCGAGGCCGACTTTGCCATCATTGCCGGCCTCGCAATCTGTCCGGACTTCGAAACCATCCGCGGCTTCGGGACTGAGCTCGGACTCAAAACCGAACTAGGGTTCCAAACCGAGTTCCGATTCGAAACCGGATTCCGGTTCAAAACCGAGCTCGGACTCAAGACCGAGTTATGAACCGAATTTTGAATGGAATTCGACACCGAATTCGGGACCGAAATCGGACTCTGACTCGGCTTTCGGTTCGGCTTCTGATTCGGAATCTGATTCGGTAGGGGAGACTGCGGAGGAAGCGGCGACATCGGCGATCGTTTCGGAGTCACCACCGTTCCAAACCTGCTGCCACCGCCGCCGCCGTTGCTGCTCCCAAGGCTTTCTGTGCGACCACTTCCCCCCCCCCCGCCGATCGCGGAAACATTTTCGGGCAATCGCGATGGGGACACTACCGCCGCCGCCGCTGCCGTGACAGCAGTACTAGCAGCAGCAGCAGCAGTAGTAGCAGTAGCCGGCGTGCCCACGGCCGCCGCCCCTTCCCGCAGCCACAGAGACCACGACGAGGCGGACCCCGACATAGACCCGGACGCCCCCGACTCCGACCTGGAGCGGGAGGCAGAGTAGGAGGTGGAGGAGGGGGGGGAGAGGGTAGCGAGTTGCGACGACCCAACCCCGTACGCCACCGAAGAAGATGATTCATCCACCTCCACCTCCATCTCAACCTCCGCCACCGCCACCGCCACCATTTCCGCGATAGGAAGGTCGGCAACCGAACAATCTTCGGCGACCGAACTTTCTGTGGCCGAATCTTTAGCGACGGAACAGTCCGTGTCCGATTTTGCCGCTACCAAGCCTTCCTTTGCGGCCAGATTTTCTGCGACGGAAGTTTCAGAGACCGAATTTCCAGCAACCGATTCTTCAGCGACCGATATTTCAGTTCCCGCGACCGAAACTTCGTTTCCGATGACCACAACACGAGTCCCGCCGATTCCTTCCGCCATCTCCATCCCCACCCCGATCACCATCGCCCCCTCGCCCGGCCCGTCGCAAGTAGATGCAGGCACTGGGGTAGCGGCAGCAGCGGCGGCGGCAGCGGTAGCGGCAGCAGCTGTAGGAGAAGACCAAGGGGGAGAACAGACAGCTCCGCCCCGCTCCTGTGCCAACCTGTTGCTCTCGGCGTTACTCGCGTCCACGCTGCTGCTGCTGCTGCTTCTGTTACCTTGGTTGATGCTGCGGGTGTTACCGTCACTGCTGCCCCTGCTGCTGCTGCTGCTGCTGCTGTCGTCGTCGCTGTCACCGCTGCTGCTGCTACCCTTGCCGCTCCCGTCGCCGCTGTCATTGGCAGACCCATCCAAATCAGAGCCGCGGCTTTCCCTAAGCCTGGCCTCCGCTGCAGCCGCCCGAGCCCTCACGGTGCCAGGCTTTATCACCGCTCCGAAAGGGTCCGTGAGACCGGAATCGCGGTCCCCACCGCCTCCTCCGACAACGCCTGTGCCGCCGATGCTGCTGCTGGTTCCGCCACTGCTCCTTCTGCCGGTGCCGCCGGCATTGCTCCCTCTGACTCGCATATCGAACAAGCCCCCCCCGCCCCCTCCTCTTCCTGCGTCTTCGCCTCTTGCTTTTGCTTCTCTTCCTCCTCTTCCATCCCCGGCTCCTTCTCCGGTTTTGATGGGCATGTCAAACAACCCGTCCCCACCTCCTCTTCCTCCGTCTCGTGCTCCTCCTCCTCTAGAGCTGACGATGCCAACACCGATGCTGCTGCTTCTGTCGCTGCATATGCTGCTTCGCCCGCTAGCCCCACCGCCGCCGCCGCCGCCGCCGCCGACAACCCCAACCCCACCACCAACCCGGGCACCGCTTCCGGGGCTGTTTTGCCTGTTTTTCTTGCCGCTGCTGTTGCTGCCGCTGCTTGAGACAGCACTCGCGACTAATCCGCTCTCCAGCCCTTCTCCACGATCACCATCACCACCAACACCGCCGCAGTCACCCCAATCACCACCATCACCACCGCCGCCGCCACCGCCGCCGCCTCCGCCACCACCAACCCCATCAACGTCAACATCACCGTCATCACCGACGGCTGGGTCGTCGAGGGAGGGGGGTAACGGTGCAGGCCCACCGGTAGCCCTAGGCGAGGAGACGGTGGCAGTGACGGGACTAGCGGAAGCATCAGAAGCAGAAGAAGAAGGAGAAGAAGAAGAACCAACAGCAGCAGCAGAATCAGAAGCATCCGAAACATTTACAGCACCCCCACTTACCCCATCATCGCCACCACCACCACCCCCACCAAAAGCAGCGGCGGGAGCAGACGCAGTCGAAGAGGAGGTATAACCGCCACCACCACCACCAACACCACCAGCAGCAGCGTCACAAGCAGCAGCGGCAGCAGATGCAGCGGCAGCAGCAGCCTGGGGCAGGACCACCGCGGTAGCCGCCGCCAACATCGACGCTACCTCTTCCGAGGTCAACTTTTTTCCGGTGGCGGGCCACGAGCTCCCACCAGAACCACCAACATCCCCGCCGCCACCACTTACCCCACCTCCTCTTCCTGCACTCCATCCCGCCCCCTCCCACCCAACCCGTTCACCCACGCCTCCTCCCCCTCCTACTGCGGAATCCCCCAAACTTTGCCAGGAATGTTCCAAGGGATTTCTGGAGGGTTCGGAGCTTCTATGCGCGGATTCGGCGAGAGAGTCCGCAGCGGCGGCCGGAATTTCGGAGGTGGCTTCGGCGGCAGCAGAGTTCGTAACAGAATATTGGGTATTTCTAGAAACGGGGTAGGCAGATTCCGGGACCGCGAACACGGCGGAATTGGGCGATTCCGTGTAAGATTCCGCCGCTTTCGGCGAAACGGGTATTACCGCCAAGGAATCGTCCGAATTGAACCGCGATCCGGAGGTGGATTCCGCAGCAAGGTGTCTGACCCCTGCTGCTGCGGATTCCATGCCACCAGGGGCGGCACGGGCAGCAGCAGCAGGGGCAGGAGCTGGAGCATCAGCACCAGCGCCACCCCCACCAGCCCCCGTCGCTTCCAGATCAACGGCATTCACCGCCATCTCTGCCGCAGCCACCGCGGCCGCCGCCGCCGCGATCGACCCCCGCCGTCTCCCGCTCCATCCAAACCGAGAGCTCCCCTCCTTTCCCCCCTCCCCGCCGCTGCCTCCGCCTCCGGCACCGTCGAACACCGAATCGTTTCCACCGCTTCCGCTGGTGCTCCTGCCCCTCCGGCCGCGGCCGCTGCTACTGCCTCTCCGGCCGCTGCTGCTGCCGCCGCTGCTGATGCTCCTACCGCGGCCCCCGCTATACCTCTGAATCCCTGACAACCCCGGGCGGGAGGAGGAAGCTGATATATTGCAAGGGGAGGACGTAATTCCAACCCCTTCCCCCCCACCACCGCCTCCGCCACCGTCGAACACCGAATCGTTGCCATCGCTACTGCTGCGGCCACTGCGGCCTCCGGTGCTGCTGTTGCTGGTGCCGTTAGGGCCGCTACCGCTGTACCGCTGTGCCGTGGACAACACCGGCCTTGGCGGGGAGTACGAAACCTCGCACGGGGGCACGTGAAGCCGAGGCGGCGTCAAATCATCGGCTCTGCTCGCCGCGTCCGAGTCTTGGCTCCAGCCCCGCACAAGCGGCCCCTTCTTCCTGTGGTCAGCGCCCGTTGAAGCGACGTTGCCGACGGCGGCGGTGGCGGGGGTGCCGACAGCGGCGGCGGTGGTGGTAGCGTTGGAGAAGGAGTACACCCCCTCCCCTTCCCCCCCCTCCTCCTTCTCTTCTTCCGCCAGCACCCCCCTCGCCTCGCCCTCCTCCTGTCCAGTCCCCGCCAACGCCGCCTCTCCGTCCTCCTGCCCCCTCGCCCCCTGCTCCTCTTGCTCCCTACCCACACCACCCTCCATCTCCTCGGCCCTTCCCCCCACCCCACCATAACCCACAGTAGAGACGGGGGCCAACAGCGGCGACCCCACCACCGCCACCGCCGCCTCCCTCGCCATCGCCTCCTCCATCTCCGTCCCAGCTACTACGACCTCCGTGCCCGCCACCTCTCCAGCACCGTCCCCCACTTCGCTCGCCGCTTCGGCCCCAGCTTCGCTCCCAGCCTCGCTCCTACTCCCGCTCGAACCTTCAGATGGCCCCACCGACGCCCCCGCCGCCCCCATCAGCATCGCCTCTTCAACATCGCCCCCAGTTACCCCCTCTATGTCCACCCACCCCCCAGCATCCTCCTCTGCTTCGCTCGCAGCTTCGCTACCCGCTTCGCTTCCAGCTTGGCCTAGAGGTTCACTTCCGGCGCCGCTCACAGCCTCGCTCCCAGCCTCGCTCCCAGCTTCGTTTGCAACATCATTTCCAATACAGCTCACCACTCCGATCGCAGCTTCGCTTGCGGCCTCACCCGCATCTCCCCCCTGCGCTTCGTGTTCCGCTCCAGCTCCGATTTCAGCTCCAGCTCCGATTTCAGCTCCAGCTCCCCCGTCAGCTCCAGCTCCAGCTCCACCGTCAGACTCAGCTTTTCTTCCAGCCACACCTCTGCTTCCGGTGCTCCGCGCAGCTTCCCCCGCAGCTCCCCCGGCGGGATCCCAGTCAGGTTCCCTGGCGGGTGCCCCCGCGGGTTCGCTCCCAGCCTCGCTGCCGGCGGCCAACCTACCGAAAGCAAGATCGGATGACCACACCACGTCATCCGTTGAGCTCGGCCCAAAACTCCGAGCTAAGCTCGCGAACGACGTCGCGGAAGAGCTCCGCCTGCCCCCCGAAGACCCTGCTCCTCCAAACCTGGCCCCCGGCCTCGCGGCATCACCGGTACTCACACCCGCGCCCCCGCCTCCCCCGTCCCCTGCTAAGCTCGTGGGGCAACAGGTCACGGCCAAGCTTGTGGCCGCCGAGGTCGCGGAAGAGTTCGTGAAGAAGCCCGGGCTGGATGAGGAGCTTGGAGCTGAGCCCGGGGCCAAACTCGCCCCATGGGGACGAGCCCTTCTCGCCTCCTCCCCATGCTCACGTACGGGTTCGCCTTCGAGTTTACGCAGGTGCTGGCCCCTGTAGTCGCCTCCGTGGTTGCTTCCGCCTTGCCCTGCGGCTGCCCCCCCCGCGCTGCTCGACGCCGCCCCTCTAGCTGCCACATCGGGAACACTTGGAGCTGCGCTCGATGATGCTACGCGTGCGACAGGGGCTGAAGCTGCACTCGGGGTCGCGCCCGCGGCAAGGCTCGGAGAAACGCTCGCTGTCACGCTCGGCGCCGCGCTTCCTTCTACGCTCGAAGCTGAGCTTGGAGTCAGGCTCAGCGATGCGCTGGCGGCCGAGCTCGCGGGCGAGCCCATGGCTTCGCTCGGGGCCGCTGCGCTCGCCTCGACTTCGCTAGGGGTTGAACGCACCGCCTCGGCCAAACTGGGGACAGCTGCGTCGGTAGGTACGTTCGCGGCCAAGCTCGCAGCTAGGCTTGAAGCCGAAGCCTCACCGACGGCCTCCGGTACACCTCCAGCCACGCCTTCCGCGGTTACGCCTCCGTCCAACCCACCGGCTTGACCGTCAGCTACACCCCCGACCCTGCCACCGGGCACTCCATCCCCCCGGCCGCCGGCTACACCTGCGGCTAGGCCATCCGGTACTCGATCGGCTCGACCATCAGGCGCGAGACCCTCGGCGAGGCTTTCGGCGAGACCATCGGCTAGACCACCAGGTGCGACATCGGTAACGCTTGCGTCCGCCAACACGGCGGCCGCGGCGACCAGGTCCGACGGGGGCGGAGAGGGCGCCAGGTCTTCGTCCTCGAGAGGCCAGACTTCGTCGGTGTCATCGCCGTCGTCAACGCTCTCGCTGCCGTGGATGTTGTCGTCGACATTGTCGTTGGTAGTGCCGTTGACAACGCCGTCGGCATTGCCGCTGGCGCTGTGGCTGGCGTTGCTGTCGACAGGGTCGACGGTGCCGTCGTTGGCACTGTCGTCACCGTTTCCGTTGGCGTCGACATTGTCGTTGACATTGCCGTTGGCACTGCCATTGACGTTTGCGTTGACATTGCCGTTGACGCTGTCGTTGGCACTACCGTTGGCATTGTCGTTGGCATTACCGTTGGCACTGCCATCCACATTGTCGTTGACATTACCGTTCATATTGCCGTTGACCTTTTCGTTGACATTGTCGTAGACCTCGTCGTTGACATTGTCGTTGATTTCGCCGTTGACAATACCGCTGATAAACCTGGCGGGGTTGTCGTCCGAAGAATCTCCGGCGGAGTAGGGATAGAGGGAGAGTGGCTGAATTCCCCCCTGTTTTTTACAAATGGTACAAACAGGACAACACGGAACGGAGGACGAAGGAAAGGGAAACGCGGGGGGGAAGGTTCGGCAAGGAAAACAGCGAGGGCGGGGGTTGGGGACACACAAACGAAAACTACGAAAATCCACACAAATACCAGGGTCAAACCATACGCAGAAGGAAAGTGAACAGGAACCTACACATACACACGTGAATTGTGCCGCGTTCGTTGCCCTCGCCGGATACCACGCGGAATGCATTTTTCGTCGCTCTTCGGCTTAATCGAGCCTGTTTGGCGACCACCGGCTATAGATCCCGAGGGCAACGAGTTCACCCAAGAACAACCAAAATAACGACCACAACAACAACGCCAACCGACAGCGAGAGCACACAAACGACCAAACACACACACTTCAACCATGGACGCCAAAGAAGAACAGCATTTATCGAACACACGCGGACGCACACGACTCACACAGGTCACTAACCGTGGACACCGACAACAAGTGCAATCGAACGCACAGGCAAGGACACACCCCGACTCACACAAACTAGACCAGCTCACCTCGGGAAAGAGCTCCTGGCCCGCGTACTCCAGCTCGTCATCCCCATCCCCATCTCCACCGCCTTCCACCCAGCTCGAAACCCCCCCGCCCCCCCCCCAACCGGCCTCCAAACCCCCGCCCGTCGACATCCCCCTCCTCCTCTCCGCACTGGGACGGAGAGCTTAGATGCCCCCTCGTGCCCATCCCTCTCCCCCTCTTCCTCCGGCCGCTTGAGGCGTCGCTCCCAGCGGTACGCCTCCTCGGCATAGTCACCGCCCCGCCGCCGCCGCCGCCGCCGCCGCTACCAAAGCTTCCGAACACCGAGCCTAACCCCAGCACCAACCCCGCCCCGCCCGCCCCACCACCACCACCACTACCGCCACCACCAAAGGAAAACCCTTCCCGACCACCACCACCCCCATAGCTGCTCAAAAGGCTTCCCGAGGTGGGAGGAGAAGCAGGAGAAGGGGGGTACATCAGAAGGACGTCCCCGTGGGAGCGACGCCTCGCTCGCCTGCTCTCCCTCGCCCTCCTCCTCTCGTCCAGAGCTCTCGTCGCGCCCCCCGTCTTCCGCGGGAGGGTGGACGGAGTCCGGCCGGGGGCTACCCCTGAGTGGGACCAGCGGGAGCTCTTCTTCGGCGAGGTGGAGGCGGCCGAGGCGGTGGAGAGGGCGGCCGCGGCGGCGGCGCTTGCTAGCTCGCGTTCTCTCTCTGCCAAGGCCTGCCAGTGGTGGTGGTGGGGGTTGTGATGGTTGGGGTATCAATAGTGGAAGGGGGGGGGAGGATTAGGAGACGGAGGAGTAGTAAGTGTGGTCGTAGCAGCACGAGTGGGTGCAAAAGAAGCAGTCGCGTGAATAGTAGCAACAAGAACAGAGGCAGCGGCAGGGAATAGCAGCAGCAGAAGCAACAGCAACAACAGCAACGACAACAGTGCGAGAGGGAGGGTGAACCCCGATTATCCCCTTGTTCCATCCCCCCTCAACCTACCTGCTGCAAAGCATCGAGCCTCTCCTGCCGTGCGCTCAGCAGCTCGTTTGCTTCCAGGGCGGAATCCTTCAACAGGAGTAGTAGTTGCAGCAGTGCCAGTAGTAGCAGTGCCAGTAGAAGCAGCAGCAAAAGTAGTAGAAGCAGTAGTAGAAGTAGCCGCAGCAGTAGCACAGTAGCAGTAGCAGTAGCAGAAGCAGTAGAAGCAGAAGCAGCAGTAGTATTACGGGGGACCATAGTTAATAGGACCAAACATTGTTCGTAAAAATGGTGAAATAAATAGTTTTTATGTAAACCATAGGTCCTATTAACTATGGTCCCCCGTAATACCAGTGGGAGCGAGGGTCATCGGATGGGGGGGGGGGGGGGGAGAACGAGCGAGAGGTGGAGATTTCCTGCTTCGACCTAAAGTTTCACCATGAAATACCACGACCAATCCAACCGCCACTACTACTGTATCGCAACCCGACTGTTATACCACCGCAATCACCCCCCCCCCCCCCTCTAGCGGTGTTTGTAGGATGCAGCTCGCCCTTCATACGACTCGCTCAACATCTCACGGCGATCCGCGTTCGGTGCAAGCAGTGCCTGCCTGGCCGATCAAAGTCCGATACGCTCCGCGCCGTCATCATGCGGGGGGGGCTATGGTCATATGACTACGGCCATGCCGATGACATGAGTACACCCCCCCCACCTCTCGTCCTCACGACCACCACACCCCCCTCCACCCCCCTCCACAGTCATCACACTCCTCCCCTGCCCGCCAAACCACCACCAACCCACCGCCACCCCCCCCACACACACTCTTTCTTACCCTATGCCTGCGGGCCTCCTCGCGGAGAGACACCACCTCGATCGAAAGCCTAGCCTGCAGGGTGTCCGCCTCCTGAAGTCGAAACCTAGCCTCGGTCAGGACGTGCCCCTGCCACGCGGTGTTTTGGCGGAGAGGGGTTGCGTACACGTTACGTGCGCGACAAAGAAAACAAAAGGGGGCGGGAGGGAACAACACCAACAACACCAACAACAACAACAACAACAACAACAACAACAAAAAGTCAACGAAAAACGAAAACCAACGCGTGGAGGGGGGAGGGGGGGGGGGGGGGGGGGGGGGGGGGGTATTCGAGGGGTGGGGCGGGGGGCAAAAGAATGGTTGAATATCCTCCGAGACTCGAAACTCCCCTTTCAAACAATCGTTTCGAGCGACACGAGACCGACGAAAAAACATGCGCATATATCGCCTACAGTACGAATACTGTACAAATCAGCTCCTCCTGTTCGGGGGTAACACTTGGGGCGTTTTTCTGTAAAAATTTTACGTGCATTTATACCTGGTCTGCTATGAGCTTCCGAAGCCCGGCATTTTCCCTCTCCAGTTTGAGCGAAACTCCGTGGGTGGCCTCGTTTCTGACGGCACGGTTTTGGATCATTTTCGCCCTCTGGACGAACTACCACCGGTGGACGTGGATGTGGACGTAATCGGTTCCGTATACAGAAGACAGAAAAAAATGGTGAGCGCGGGGCGGAGGGGGGGGGTACTACTACGGGGGGGCATATTAAGTAGGACCTACGGTACACACAAAAATCTGTACGTTTTGCTACTTTTACAAACAACATTCGGTCCTATTTACTATGGTCCCTCCCCCGTATAGACGGTCTTGAGAACAAAGAAACGTTCAGGTAGAGTATATGGCAGGCAAGAGCCTAATAGAAGCAGACCACAACAACAACAACTACGCCACCATCATCACCAACACCGATACCCAACACCAACACCACCGACACCACCAACATCACCATGGCTAAGACTGGACCAAGATTCGACCAAGTCCGGCGGGAAGGCCTCATAGCCTCGCTTTTTGTTAGCGGGTGAGCTCGCGCAAGCCCCACACTACCCGGGAGAGATTACTCTCATTGGTGGCTATCTCCGCCGCACCTGCTCCTCTCGGGGATCGGTCAAGTTGGGCCAACGTGCTCAAGCGCCAGTAGCAACAGCAGCCTGTGCTGACGTTGCAACGGGAGCTATATATAGGCTAAATTGACACACGACACGAAATTGGAACGTGGAAGTGTGGTGACCTTAAGCTCAATTCGTACCAATCCGCCGGAGGATTAAAAAAAGAAAAAACATCACATTCACCACCACCAACACCATCACCAACACATTCACCAACAACACCACCAACACCACCACGAGTCAACGTGCCCAAGCGCCAATGGCAACAGCAGCCTGCTCTGCTGTAGCAACGGGAGATATGGTCTAAATTGACCCACGACACAGAATCTGGGCGTGGAAGTGTGGTGAGCTTTCAAGCTTTTTTCTCGCCAAGCCGACGGAGGACAATGAAAAAAAACACACACACAGACACACCAACAACACACCAACAACAGCAACGCCACCCCCACCACCACCACAAAAAAAACACCATCAACACCAACAACACCACCACCACCGCAAACCTTGAGCGTCGAAAGAGTTTCTCCCGAGTTGACGACAGCTCCGGACACCGTAGCAACCAGGATAGTTTTGCTGTTACCTCCCAACGAGTGCGCCAGCAGCCGTGTAAGCTTCGAGTCTCGGTAAGGAACCTGTCAAGAACAACAACAAAAAGGGGGGACAAAAAAGAAGAAAAAAAAAGAAGTCACGTTGCACGATGCGAAGAATAACAAGATCGAAGGTTTAGAAATATAAACTGGTACCAGGGATATGCATGATGCGCATCTTGCCAATAACCCACGAACACTACTCAATTTTTTCCCGAAACCTGCAGTAAAAGGGAACTACCGCCCGATTATTTTATCGTTTAAAAAATGTGCATTACGCGACACGGCAGTATGTCACTAGACTCACGGTTCGTGGAACGTGCGTCATGCAGAAATCACAGCACTGAAAGTTGGTGAAAAACGTGCGCTCCGCTACGAAGCCAACAACGCACGCGACCAGAACGCACTTTCTCCCTTTCTCCGAGCACCCAAGAGCGACTTCTTGTCTACCTCCCTGAACCAAAACACCCATCTATGTACCCCACCCCCTCCCCTCCTTCCCCCCTCCGAGGGTCTACGGTCATACGACTACGGCCATGCATGAAAATGAGTACCCGCCCGCCCCCCCCGCTCCTTGCTCCATCTCAAAAGCGATGCGTGGTTAATGGCCAACTAACTAAGGCGAGAAACAAATAAGTATGCTTCCCCGCATACCCCCCCCCCCCCCCCCCCCCTCCCCCGCGCATCCTTATCCCTCCAAACCCCTCGACACTCACGTGACCAGCCCCCGCGCCCTCCACCAGAGAGTTGATCACTCTCCCAAGGGCCGAGAGAGACTTGTTGATGCTCAGCGCGTCCTTGAACTGGGCTCCCTTCGTGTGCGTCCGCCCCTGCCTCTCGCTCCCGGCGAGGTCCACCAGGTTAAACCTCGCCGATCGCACCCTGACGTTACTCTTTTTGCCACTGCCGTCGGCGCCGTCACCGCCCCCCTCTCCCCCCCCGCCTCCGCCTCCGCTACCGTCAACGCCCTCGATCCCGTCATCTAAATCGTTTTCCGGAGGGAGAGGCGAAGCCAACAGTTCAGTTAGGACCGGCTAATCCCGAGGATAGGTCTTAGGTCTGGGCAGTGGCTTCTTCAAGTCAGTAGGGATGCAAGTCAGTAGGGATGATGCTGTCGTTGACATCATTCAGTAAACTGTATTGCAACAGTGCATATACTGGATTGCAGCAGTGTACTGTCTTCCCTCTCTTCCTCTCTCCTCTGGCTGACTCAAGTGCTGGGCTCTGGCTGACTCAAGTCAGTACGGGTGATGCTGTCGCTGACATCAATCAGTAGACTGTGCGGCAACAGTATACTGGATCGTAGCAGTATACTGTTTCCCCCCTCTTCCTCTCTCCTCCGGAAACGCAATGGGTGGGTTTTCCGCGATATACTATAGCTTCTTACTTGGGCGTACGTACCCACGTACGTACGATAGAAAGTACTGGCGAAGATACTGGTCAGGTGAATCCGTAGATTACTACTGGCAGTACATACCGTGCCAGTGCCCAGCCCTAACGGTGGGGGTTCGGATTGTTCTGACCGGTATTTGATGACCAGTAGTTGGCTCGGAGAATAGCAATCAGGACCCATCTTATGCACGAAAACCTACAGATAGCAGTATTTTTAGCGAGCACATTTGTTCTGATTATTAGGTTCCCCCGCAATAGGTTCTGATCACTACTGTATGTTTACCCGCAGTAGATCATGAATACTACGTCCCCCCGAAGTGGGACGAGTACCATTGATAGTATACCTGGTAGGTGTTTTTCAGAACAGTACTCAGGACCCATCATATACACAAACGACAATACATTCTCGTTATTTTTACCTAGCATGCTTGGTCCTGATTACTACAAGGCTATATACTATAAATAGTACCACTCTGCCCCTCAATACAGAATGTACAGATCATCTACAGATAGATCATCTACACATCGACTGAAAGTTAGCGTACAGATCATCTACAGATAGATCATGGTCTAGATCATGTAAGTTGGGCGAACAAACTTCGTCGAAACTCTCTGAATCGGGTTGCACCCCCATAAGTCCACCCTAAAGGGGCATGTGCTCTTGCTGTACTGCAGTTGATGGCGTTCACGCCGCGGTGGCAGGGGCTTTGTCGTTGTGCGTATTTCATACAAAGCAAAAAAAAAACACACACACACAATGCAGGTATGGATCGCTTGAGGGTGTATACTACAGAAGAGTACATTATGGGGTTAGGGTTAGGGTTAGGGCACAACTAGGAATACTCGCACGCAGGCACGAGCCCACGGCAGCTTCCCGACGCTTCAGATCGCATACCTCATGCCGAAGCAAACCCCCGAACGCAGCTCGATTCCCGCGAACTTCCGATTTCCGCACCGTAACCCACCGCGAACACCCAAACGCGGCGCAATCAAACCCCCGCCAGTTCGGATTTCCGCACCGAATCCCGCCCCGAACCCCGAACTTCCACAAAATGCGGCGAAATTACCGCCGCTTCAGGTTTACCCACCTAGTCCCGCCGCATCCGAGGGCATTTGTACCGCCGTGTCGATGACCAGGGTGAACACAGCGTGCGACCTCGACGAAGAGGAGTTCATAGAGGTGGAGGCGGTGTGCCTAGAAGCGTAGCCCTTCCTGAGCACACGGCACGCGTCGTCGGCGTTCTTGACCTACAACGCAGCGGCAGGCGTGTACGAGGAGGGAGGGGGGAGGGAGGGGTGTGCTCACCATCATGCTTGGACGTAGTCGCGAGCGAGGTGGGGGCGGGGACATCATGGTGTGTAGGCAGGCGGTTGGGGGGGGAAGGGGGGGGGTACTCATGTCATCCGCGGGCGTAGTCTTACCACCATAGACCATCGCACCCCTGCAACGCCGGGCCGGAAGGGACGAGGCGTACTCATTTGCTGCTCGCCTAAGTCATTTGACCATCGACCATGCATCCCTCTCGAGGAGGAAGGAGCACCCACCGTGTCTAATCTCCCAACAATAGAGACACACCTCCAACATTTGGGCGCTCACTAGGTACGTAAACGCGTCCTTTCCTCAGACTACCACTTGGAAACGTTTAGCTTTTCTTGTCCTCTCCCCATCCCACCTTGAAGAGGGTGGGGTGAGGTGGGGTGGGGAGGGGGGTGTCCTCGATGGAAGAGATGTACTCGATCTCACGCCTGGGCGTAGTCGTATGACCATAGACCGTTCCTCGCATCCCTACAATGCCGGGACGGAGCATGTCGGGTTTTCATCGACCAGGCAGACATTGCTTGCTTGCACCAAGCGCGAAGCGCCGGGAGGGGGGGAGGGGTAGAGGGGGTTCGCGGTGTGTGGCCTCTCTGGCACCACAAGGTTGGGAAACATGTTCCGGGATGCGAATATATCCCCAAGCGGCACCTACATGTCCCACACGACACGTGAGTTCTGGGAAAACGTGAAGTTGTTCGGTTCGAGTGCCTGGTAAATCGCATGATGGGGGAGGGGGGGGGGGGGGTGTACTCGATAGGCGAGATGTACTCGATCTCATATATGGCCGTAGTCGTATGCCCATAGACCCTCGCATCCCTACAATGCCGGGACGGAGCATGTCGGGTTTTCACCGACCAGGCAGACATTGCTTGCACCAAGCGCGAAGCGCCGTGAGGTGTCTGGCGAGTCGCATGAAGGGTGAGCTGCATCCTACTAAGAACCACTTTTGAGGCGGACTTGCATATGGACGACAGCTTCAATGAGTTCATTTACTTTCCGGTGTGGGCATTTCCAGAGACAGCAATGGGAGTACTATGCAACTGCTCATGGGTGCCTTACCTTGAACACTACGTCATACGATCATTCACAATTGTGCGAAGCAAAGGTTATTTACCTCGCACAAATGATCTAACTCGACAACCGACTGTGGGCGGCCGCCGAAAAAAAAAAAAAAAAAAACGGTACCCTGGTTGTCTAGCTCACGTAGTGAGCGGCATGTTTTACAATGTCGTTGCCAACCGACGCCAACCCATCCTATATAAAATAGGAAGGGGGGGCTAAGTCGGATAAACTCATCCTCAGTTGCACACTCTGCCGAAAAAAACATCCACCCGCTGCCATGCTTCCACCATCCCGAAAGTTCTTCCGCGGGCGAACTTTTCACTTTTTACCCGCTGAAAGTTCGTCCGCTGCTCGGATGGTTGGTTTCCCTATCTATACCATGCGAGACCTCTCACGTTTGTCCCGCGAGAGCACTGCCCTTCCAAGAAACTTCCTCTACCAGCGGCCCTGAAACTGACTGTCAACAAACTCTGCCGACAACGATCACCCGCTGCAAACTGCAAACACACCCACCCGCGGAAAGTTCGCCCGCTGCTCAAGATGGTTGGCTCCTCACCTAAATGCTACTCATATTATCACATAAACTGGAACAAAGAAGAAAAAACAAAAAACTGTGGGATTGAAAAATTCATCGTTGCGAGCTTTGGTGTGAGACACTACAGGGAAAATTCGATAGCGCAGTCTATACGGTGTGTGCGTCTGCAGGTTTTTAGAGTTGACTACCCACTAATGATAACCCTTTTAGCCCTTTTAAAACCGCAGACCCGTTTTGGGGACAAACTACTAGAAAATTGAGCGGTTTGTCCCAAAAACGGGACTGCGGTTCTAAAAGGGTTAAGGGCTGCAGTCCCGTTTACAAAACAAACCAGTCAAATTCTAAGTAATCTGGCCCCACCACGAGGGACTGCAGTTCTTTGAAAGAGATAAAAACGGGTTTTAAAAAAGGCAAACAAAATCGCTACCCACCGGGTATGCCGGGAAAAAAAGCGTCTGCCATCCGTATGACACAAATCGAAAAAACAAGAACAAAAAAAAACAAACAAACAAACAAACAAACAAACACACACCTCCTCTTCGGAGAGCCCTTCCAAGAAAATTCCTTTGCCCGTCGCCTCTCGCACGTTGAGGGCCACTTTCTCCCCCTCCCCCACCGTGAGGTCGTAGACCTGCTCGTTGTAGATCTCGTAGAAGGAGCAGCGACACATGTGGATCTCCGAAGGTCCCGCCGCCGATTTTGCCACGTCCCCTCCGTCTTGACTCGCCCCCTGAGGTTAGAGACGGAGTGTGGACGGGGTTGGAAATGGGTGGGAGAGCCGGCGGGGGCGAGGCGGGGGGGGTGGGAGGGGAAGGAGGCGAAACGAGTGGGAGGGGGGGGGGGGTACTATTACGGGGGACCATAGTTAATAGAACCACATATTGTTAGAAAAAATGGTTGAATACAAAGGTTTTTATGTATACCATAGGTCCCATCAACTACGGTCCACCGTAATAGTACCAGTACTACTACCTGTACCAGTACCTGTACCAGTCCCTCTACCAGCACCTGTACCAGTACCTCTACCAGCACCAATACCTGTCCTCACGCCTGCACCAAAACCAGTACCGGTACCAGCACTACAGCAGTATGGGGCAGTCCTACAGCTGTACCAGACAGCGCCAGTACCAGTACCAGTACCAGTATTTAACAGCACAGGCCTCACCTGGGCCGAAGAGCCACCGGCACCACCACCACCACCACCCGCCGCCGAAAACCTTTCGAACAGATACTCCAACACGCGAGGCACCAAGCCCCGATTCCTCCCCAATGACGCCCCAAGGTGGTCGCCCTCTCCACCCCCCCCACCTTCTCCTCCTCCTCCCTCCCCTCCCACCCTTCCTCCTGAGACCTCCAGGCTGTCGCGGTTGTCATCATCGTTGTCTGGAGGTCCGAAGGTGGTGAAAGTCTTCCCGGACCCCGTCTGCCCGTAACAGAATATAGTTCCGTTGAAACCCTCCAGACAGGCGTTCGTCACCGGGCGTCCAATCTTTTTTCGTAACGAAAAAGTGAGAAACAAAAAACGATCAACAAAAAATGGTTGGGGTGAAGACCCAAAACGTCAAATCAGTCAGCGGGGAGCGATAAAAAACGAGGTTGATTTACCCGTGTCACGCCTCAAAAACATGCCGTACCCGATGGAACACCAAAAATGGTACGACGCCACGCTTCCCAGGGTTATTTTGAACAATGCTGACACGGCCGTAGACAAGACCGTTGACAAGACCAATGACAAGACAAGACCGTTGACAAGACCATTGACAAGGCCGCACCCGGCACAAACTTGAAACTACAAAAACATAACACAGAGTAAAGACACTAAACAGCTCCTCCGGCCCCGTACTCCAACGCGAAGCGCCTAGCGCTGCTACCAAATAGCGTTGTTCGACCCTCCCTCCCCGCCCCCCCAACAAAAAATACATGATGAACGGTATACCAGGTACCTGGAACACTTCAACAGCCAACAGAGTTTGAAAACAATCGACAAAACCTAAAAATATAGAACGCACATAAAAAGATAACAAAACGCAAAAAAAAAAAGATCTCCGAAAACAAGAACCCGAAACACCCGAAAACACCCAAACACAACGAAAAAAACGCCCAAAAAAAAATCACACAAAAACCTATCGACTAAAACAAAAAAGAAATAAAACACATGGAACAAAAAAAAAGGCAAAACAATGTTTCAAAACACCCGAAAACACCCGAAAACACCCAAACACACAGGAAAAAACACCCCAACCACACCAAAAATAATCGCACAAAATCACACAAAACCTTCGGCGAAAAAACAAAGCTCACATTCTCAAACAGCTCCTCCTGCCCCACCCTTTCTCCCGCCGCGTAGTCGAACGTAAAGTGCCTCGCGCTAGCTCCGTCCGCCCTCTCCCCCGCCCACGCCACAGTCCTGCCATCCGCCGCAACCGACGCACAAGCAGGAGACCCGATCGAGTGGGCGAGGGGGGGGGGAGGCAGCATCAACGCCCCTCCCCCACCCTCACCCCCCGCCCCCCTCCCCGGCACCAGCGGCATCGTGTCGCGGGGTTTGACTCGACAAGCGACCAAAATTCGATCGTGGTCAGCGGCGGAGGGGGTGGATGAGGAGCCGGCGGTGTGGCTTGTGGGGGGGGTACTCCCCGGCCCCTGGCGGAGGCGCTCCGCTCGAGGCTGTGGCTGTTGCTGTTGGTGTCTCAGCTGAAGCTGCGGTCGAAGCTCAATCTGGAGTTGAGATTGATTCAGTTGGTGCTGTTGGGGTTGACTTTCTAGCCGTTCACCTTCCGGCTGCTGTTGGAGTTGCTCCTGTTGTTGCCGTACGGGAGTCGCGGAGACGGAGGCGGAAGCGGAGGCGTTAATTGGAGGGGAGTCGTTCACCCCCGTCCCCTGATAAAGGCGGACTTGTTTCGGCCGTTGCAGCAGCGATTGTCGCCGTGGGCGTTGCTGCTTCTGCTCCTCCTGCTCCTCCTTATCCTGCTCCCGTTGCTGCTGCTGCTGTTGGCTGCCATACCCCCCTCCCCGAGCAGGCGTTCTCGAAACATCGGGGGCAGGAGACCCGGAAGAACCAGGAGACGCAGAAGACGCAGAAGAGGCAGGGCTAGAGGCGGCGAGCTTGGGCGGGGCGGGGGTGTTCATCCCCTCCGTCCCCGCTTGGAACCGCCTCTTCTGCGGCGGCTGCAGCAGCGATTGTCGTCGCGACCTGTCCTGCTCGCCGAGGGGTGGGGTCGTCGACGTCGGCGACGCCATCGTCGGCGTCCTCAAAACAGCGATGCCACCCGCAGCGGACGCGGCGGGGGAATAAGCGGACCCGGAAACCTCCGAGGCGTGACGATCAGCGGAGGGGGAATCGCTCGCCCCCGTCCCCGGATGCACTCGTTTTTTCTGCTGCGGCGGTTGCAGCAAGGACTGCCGCCGAGGGGTGGTTAGCTTCTCTGCGGGGGGGGTGGCAGTCTCAAGCGTCGTCGCACTCGCCATCGTCGATAAACCAGCGATGCCTACGGCAGACGCGGTGGCGGCGGCGGCCGGCGAACCCAGACTGGATCCAGAGGAGGCGCTGCTGGCAGGGGGGGGGGCGTTTCCTCCCGTCCCCGGAGAATAATAATGCCTTTGTTTCGGCGGTTGCAGCAACGATTGCCGCAGTCGTGGTTTTGTTTCACGCGGCCCGGTAGTAGCCGGTGTTGAAGGCGCAGCCGTGGCTGACGCTGGGGAGGTGAAAGCGGAAGCGGCCGGAGCGGGGGAGTTGGATGCCGAGGCGTTAATTTCAGGGGGGGGGTCGCTTCCCCCCGTCCCCGCACGGGCGCGGGAGTGGTGGTAGCGCTGAGGCTGCGGTATCCTCGACTGCTGCCCCTGCTGCTGCTGCCGTCCGGAGCTACCTCCGGGGGGAGGGGTTGTCGACATCGCTGGTGTCGCTGCTGCTGCTGCTGATGCTGCCATTCCTGACTCTATCACCGTTCCTGCCGCGGTCGTCGTCGAAGCCACCGCGGCAGGGCTAAGAGCCATCGAAGTGGCAGCGGTGCCGGGGGGGGATGGCGAGGAGGAGGCGGCGGCGCCTTCTCGCCGTCCCGTGGCGGAAGAGGGGGAGGTGTCGGTATGGACCATCGGTGGTAGTAAGTAACGGTAGCGGTTGCCTGTCGAAATTGATGTTTTCTGTCAAAGTTGACCGTTGAAGTTCAAGTTGAAGTTGGTGTTGGAAGTTTCCGTTGAATCTATATACCGCTCGGCGGAGATTATTCTTCGTGGAGTTGTTGCTGAAGTTGCGCTGGTGAAGTTGCTGTTGAGGTCGGCGTTGAACGTATCGTTTTTAGCTGCTTAAAGTTGTCGTTGATTGTAATGTTGAAGTTGACGTTCGAGTTGAAGATGGTGGTTGTTCGGCTCCTTTCCGTTGTAGTCGGCCACGCGTGCCCGAAGAAACTTACAAAAAGCGCCCAGAATTACAAAAACAAAACAAAAAACAGGTAAAAGTTTGTCCCGCAAAGCTCCAAAACAATCTCCAAAACAACTCCAAAAAAGGCAGCCGGAAACTATCGAAACTATTGAGTAACCCAAGTACAGTAGGTCCTATGTAGGTCCTACGAATTTACAAGCGAGAAGTAGTCGATTTCGGACACCTGGGGTAAAAAAAGGGGGGTTTAAAAGGAGGCGGCAGGCAGCGGGTGAGGGAGGGGGGGGGAGGGGGGGGGGGGGGGGGGGGGGGGCGTTATTAAAACATGTTGAACCACGTGAACACTTAACCAATTCAGAGCCGCATTCACATTTTGTAGACAAACCAGTCAAATTCCAAGGAGTTTGTCCCCGAAACGGGACTGCGATCCCCAAAAGGTATACAAGTTGGTCTCGTACACGTATATATGGGGTGGGGGGGGAAAAAAAAAAAAAACTTCTGAATTTGCATGGTTTACGTTTTCGCGAAGACAAAAACTTAAAAAGAAAAAGAAAAACTCCGGGGGGTTGTGGATCAGAGTGATTTTTTTCGATCGAATTTTACATCGACCTCGGCAAATGCAACCAAATCCTCTTGGGTCGGTCTTTTCGTTCAGAGAGAGGGAGGGGAAAAAATGACAACAGACGATAACAAAAAGAGCGACGGTGAACAGAACAGAACACCACACGGGAGTTCGAGCCCGCTGTTGTCATACCAGGTACATATTATACGTCCGCTGTACCATATGGGCATATACGCGTAGAGAGAACACCGGGATTAGGACGGGGAGGGGTGGTCCGAGCGCTCGAGGCCGTGGATGCGCTGGCGCGCAAGCGAGTTCGCAACGGTTGGTGCCCGAGTCACAATGGTTGAATTCGAGGTGTCGCACACAACACGGGAGCAAAAAAAAAAAAACAGGACACCTTTTGAAGACGGCGGTCCCGTTTTGGGGACAAACTACTTGGACTTTGAGTGTTGTCTCCAAAACAGGAATGCAGCTCTAAAAGGGATGGTGTATGAGCACCGAAGATGTCGTTGTTTTTTTCATGCCGCTAGTTCGTAATCCGAACAGGGTTTTATCGGGTTTTTTTCATCTTTTTTTTTTCTGGCAGCGAGTCACAAATGATGTACGATACCCATATACTTCGAAGTAGACTATTAATAGCCGTACTAAATTCGTTGATAATAAAAAACATGGAATATCCCGAAAAGGGTTTTACGGGGTTTTTTGTTCGGTTTCTTCGGCTACGATTCGCAGCCCGCTGATGATGATCGTGATGATGATCATGGCGATCATCATGATTGTGATCATGATGATCATTATGATTTTGATGATGATTGTGATGATCATCATGATGATCATGATTTTGGTGATGATGATGACGTTATCGCATTCGCCCACTTCCCTGAAATCCTGTCCGCTACTACGGGGGACCACAATAAATGGAACCAAATATTCTTCGTAAAAGTAGCGAATTATATAGGTTTTTGTGTCTAAAGGTCCTATTTACTATGCCCCCCCGTAACATTAAAACCTAAAAAAAAAAAAAAAAGCATCTCGATGGGAGAAAACAGACAAGTACGAAAAGATACACGATACGTACCCATGTATGTATAGACTCCTCGTATCTTCTCGTGGTCACCACATGGAGGCGTTCAGGGCCGGGTACTGGCACTGGCACAGCAGTACGTACGGCCAGAAGCACCCCGCTGGCACGAGCTGTCTATTGGTTGAGCCTTGCCAGTATATACCGCCAGTAGATTCGATCGACTGTACGCGATACGGGGGGACCATATTAAATAGGACCTACGGTAGACACGAAAACCTATATATTTAGCTATTCTTACTGACAATTTTTGGTTCTATTTACTTCTCCCGTGAAAAATATGGTAGCAGGAGTATATTAGTACAGTAGTGACGTACAACCACGAGAACACGCTATAATACTAAATAATGGAAACCCCGAGAGAATGCGGATCGGGAGGGGACAGGGGAGGAGAGGGGAGAGAAAGAACAGGCCAGCATATGCTTATGCTATTTTCGTATTTTCGAAACATCCATTCTTACAAATATCACCGAAACTACATATTGAAAATTTCCGATCGAACCTCAATCAATGCCACCCCCCCCTTGAAAACAGTTGACGACAAGGCGGTGAAGGAGAAATCGACGAACATTGTAACGAGGAATCGACAACAAAATCTCGACTTTTTTTTGTTTTCTGAACATTGTTTTATTTATGCCGAACTCTTAATTCGGGGACTTCTGTTGTATCTTGTTTGACAAGTACGATACTCGTGTATTAAATAATAGAGTCATTTTTAAAGCCTTTTTTTTTCGTTGATTTTGACTTCTTTTTTTTCACTCTCGCAGATTCTGTTCTTGAGCCCAACCTTCCGCCAATTCTTGTCTTCTACTGTGTTGTTTCTGATCCGACATTAAATATTCCGGAACACCGGCATACTATTACTATTAATATTGTTAAAAATTACCACTCTGTTCCATACCAGGTACCGGTAAATAGTAAGCACCGTTTTTTTTACAATAACTGTTAAATCGAGCGGTGTTTTACATTACGCCCGAGTCCCGTTCGAGGGACAAACCACCCGTTTCCAAGCAGTTGATCCCCAAAACAGGATTGCATCATTACTATTAATCTTAATATTACGGGGGGCCTAAAGTAAAAAAGGACCAATTATTGTCATTACGGGGGACAATATCAAATAGGACCTACGGCACAGACGAACCTACCAGGTACGATACATTCGCCTATTTTTTACCAACTTTATACTGTAGGCCCTATTTACTATGGCGCCCCGTACAAAAAGGGTCGAACAAATTCTTCCTTTGTGCCAGGCTCGAAATCCTACGCACGTCGGGGTGTCTCCTGCTCACAACCTTCGGTAAACAAAAAAGAGGCCACATCCTTGTCTTCGTCTAAAACTTTACGCCTGAAATCCCTCACTCCAAAAATTATGATGTGTGATGTCGCATGCTTATATGTCCTTTTTCTTGACCGGGCCCACCTTCCGATTGAAATGGTTGTCGGTTGAACCGACCGGTAAAAACCGCAGATTAGGGCCGGGCACTATTAAATGGCTGACCCAAGCAGGTGAGGCGTTTTACGATAGAGGTTCACCCTAATTTTTCTGAGGCTCCCCACTTGAGGAGCTCCATACCTCATCCGAAAACTGACTTCAGCAAAAATCAAGTTACTTCCCGATGAATGATCCCATGGCGCCCCAAGTATACAAAAACGTCATTCTTCGAAACAAGATTGGTATTCCGACAATTTTGGGTTAAGGAGCCCCGTCAAACAGAAAAAAAATGCGGTTAAATGTGAAACCTATATCGTAGAACGCGTCAGGTAGCGATTGCACTGTCGTCGTCAAAATCAACCAGTGTACTCGATTGCGGCAGTATTCTGTCTCTCCTCTCGCCTCCCAGAAATCGTTCGGTGGGATCGGGTGCTACTAATAAAATCCGCGGCTTGCTCCTTTGGCTTACGCACGATAATACGTCCTGGCGCATATACTGGCCGGGTCAATCGGTAGAATACAACTGCCAGCACACAGTCTTTCTTGCCAGTGCTCAGTCCTATCAAGTTTGGTATAGAGTGTCTAACCTCCGAGTGTCATTTTCACGGCTTGTATATGATTTAGCTCTGAGTTTCGCCGGGATCTTCGATTTCACCGCTCATTTTTGATCCCAGATATCAGGTATCAGGTACTCAGTATATTACTATCAAGACTGCTGTTGTCAGTACATACTGTCGTTGTGCCAGTGCTCGGCCCCATCAAGTTTGGTACCAAGTGTCAAACTTCGACTGTCAATTTCACAGCTTGTAGCTCTGAGTTTCGCCGGGATTCTCGATTTCACGGCTCACGTTTGGCACGGCACTATTCATATCAGTACAGGCATTGTTCAAGCCCCTTAGGACTGCAGTCCCGTTTCCGGGACAAACCACTCACAATATACGTACTTGATCCCCAGAACGGAACCGCGGCCCTAAAAGGGTGATTGGTTTTCGGCCCTACAAGGGCATCTAAACTTGCGGCTCTTTTCCAGGCACCAACCAGGTATAAGAACTACTCGAAGAACGCGCGAACGTTGAATGATCTAAACGTTCACTTGAACGGCTAGATATAGGCATCCAAGTTCCATATAAAATACCTGGAGAAAAAAAGTTGTTCACACCTACGTACAGGGAAGCTCTGAAACACGCCGACTTGTCTGTGCAGAACGTAGAAAAGCAAAACGTTCGACGCCACATAACACTCTTAACCCTTTTAGAACTCCATTCCCGTTTTGGGGACAAACCACTCAAATTCCAAGTATCTTGTCCCTAATTGTCCCCAAAACGCGACTGCACTCCAAAAGGGTTAACCCGTATGCCGGTTGTAATCATTTTAGGACCGCAGTCCCGTTTAGGGAACATCCTACTTGGAAAACAAGCGGTTTGTCCCGCACACAGGACTGCAGTCTAAAAGGGATAGCATGCACACCAATCACGTACATAAGTGGCTATCCTCTCTGTGTGCAGGACGGAGGGAAGCTCCGAATAACCCACGGGAAAAAGTAGCGTAAAATGATCAAAAGTTGACAGTTAACATTTCAACAATGGTTGGTTTCACAGTTCGGTCAGACTTTGCGGTGCGTGTATTATCGCTATTGTTACCGAAAAAGAAAAAAGAAAAAACAAAAACAAAAAAACGGAGGCACATTCGCCACCATGTCGTGATCGAAAATGTGCTACGGAGCGGGTTGGGATTTCTATTTTTGCCAGAAATGAACCAAGAAAATGTTTTTTCTTCATTTTCTGTTCACTTGATATTAGAGTGTCCCCCTTGTCTGGGACTCAAAAAAAAAGGAGGAGTTTCGAATCGTTTCTTGTTGATATTTTTTTCGTGTACCCGTCACCAAGCAAGGTTTCTGGAAGCCTATCCAATCGTAACCACGGATTACGGGGGACCATGGTAAATAGGACCAAATATTGATAGTAAAAATAGGGAAATCTATAGGTTTTCGTGTATACCGTAGGTCCTATTTACTCTAGGTCCCCCGTAATAGTAAAAACATACGTAACTGCAACCCTTGATGTCAGGATACTATTACGGGGGACCATAATTAATAGGACCAGTGGTATACATAAAAACCTATATATTATACCATTTTTACCAACAATATTTGGTCCTATTAACCATGGTTCCCCGTAATATGAATAACAGGCAAATACCACTATCACGGGGCACCATAGTAAATAGGACCAAATATTGTTGGGAAAAATAGTAAAATATGTACCTGGTAGGTTCTTGTGTCTACGGTAGGTCCTATTAACTGTGGCCCCCCATAGTACGAGTACTGTTAAAAATAATTGTGTCCCTATACAACATACCTGAGACCTGGTATATATTGAATACCGCTCCGTCCCTAAAACAAAACTATCACGGGGGGCCATAGTAATTGGGACCTTTTAGTGAAAATAGCGAAAAACATAGGTTTTTGCGAGTACCGTAGGTCCCATTTAATATGCCCCCCCCCCCCCTATGGTCATACGATTACGGCCATGCATGAGATCGAGTACATCTCTCCTATCGAGTACAACCCCCCCCCCCCCCCCCCCCGCAACAGAACATACCAGGTAAGATAAATAGTTATGCCAATGGAGACGTAGACTCTCCATGAAAAGTTGACACTTCGAAGATACCCGCCGGAAAAATTCAGAACAAGTTTTTGCTACGAGCAAGATTCTTCAGACAGACCCAAATAAGTTCCGAACTTTTCGAAAACCACGGTCAGAACAATTCTGGGTCAGACATAGATGTTGGGCCAAAATCGGCCTCAGGAAAACTTGAGGCGGATGTTTAGCCCGAAGCGGCGAGCTTCGGACCAACGACTGCGCCATGAAGTCCGAACGGGGTGCGCTCGTGAGCGGTTCCGACCCCCGCCTACCGTCGCAACTTCGTGCCACGACAGACCTTCGATCTCGACATAAGACTCAGCCCACGCCCAACCCCCCCGGTGTCCCAACCCCCCCGGTGTCGGAGCTATCTTACCGGAGATGTCGTTCGAGACGGTTGGAGATTTTTGGGTCATCCATTCAGACGCGTTCTACGATAGAGGTAGCACATTTCTGGTAAAATGTTTCTGAATGACGAGGTTTCTTGATCCAAAATCGTCGCAATGCCAATCTTGATTCGAAAAATGACTTTCTTGTATACTTGGGCCCTGTAATTATTCGTCGGGATGCAATTTGATTTTTGCCGAAGTCAGTTTTCGGTGAGGTATATGGAGCTCCTAAAGTGAGGAGCCTCAGAAAATTCAGGGTGGACCTCTATCGTAGAATGCCTCTTCAGTGCACACCGGCGGCCCACTGATTTTTCATCATACTCCTGGTCATCGCCCGCCACATTTCACCAGGCATGGTATGAACACGGTGAACCCTAGTAGGGTGAGTCGTAGTTGACGAGCGCACCCCGTTCAGCATTGATGACGCAGCCGTTCGTTTTGTCGGTCGATGTCTGGCTGGGACTCGGAAATCTCGCCGCTTCGAACCAAACATTCGCCTGAGTTTTTCTCAAGCCGATCTTGGCCCAAAATCGGTCCCGGATTTTTTTTTTCCTTCTTTTATTTTCGGGCTTTTCTAAAAGAACTGGAACTTGCCCGTTCCAAGAATCGTGCTCATGTAGCAAAAGCTTGGTCCGAAAAAATCTGGCGGGTAAAATCTGTGTAAGTCCAAAGTTTATACACGGAAAAACATCGCTTTTCCATTGTGAAAAGGGTCCCTCGGATGTGCTTGATTATTTTACAGCACCGATTTTTTTTTCACTCTTGCAGGTAAAACACTCGAAATTAGACTCAGGTTTCAGGTTTTAGTGCGGGACTTACAGGGACATAAACCCATCTTCGGACTCTAGCCCCCCGTTTTCGAGATTTTTGAACCCGTCGAATCCCCCAAAAAAACGGGACGGCAGCCTTGAGTGGATAGTCCCCAAAACGGAACTGCATTCAGTACCGCAGCCCCGTTGTGGGGACACACTACTTGAAATTTAAGTGGTTTGTCCTCTAAACGGGACTGGACTGCGGTTCTAAAAGGGTGAAGTGGTTTGTCCCCAAAACGGAACTAAATTTCTGAGCAGTGTGACCCCCAAGACAGAACTGCAGAGTCCAGGAAGGGTCAAGATAAACACTCTTGATTTTTTTTCATTTATTTTCGTCCCGTCCGCCGACAGACGACAGAAAAAAATAAAATAAAATAAGATGAAAAAAAAAAGGTCCGTTCGACGAGAGGTGGCACAAGAGGCACGGGGGGATACGAAAAGGCAAAACGGGGTTGTTTGCAACTGGACCGCAAGTTTCCCCGCGAGTTCAACCCCCAGTTACACATGACAGTTACACCCCTGTTCGAGAGGGAAAAAACAGACTGTTTTCACCGGGTGGCATACGGTTTTGTTTTGGGACATATACGTACTTCTGGGGCGAAAAGTCAGGTGATTCAGTCACGTACGTACAAAACATGATACCCTCTTACTCGAGCCGGCCTTATTTTCCACGCAACGTTGGCCTCCTGCCAAACATGTGGGGTGCCATTGATAGTACGGGGTGCCATAGTTAATAGGACCAAATATTGTTAGTAAAAATGGTTAAATATAAAGGTTTTTATGCCTACCACAGGTCCTATTAACTATGGTCGCCCGTACTATTGATATTACGGGGGACCACAGTAAGTATAGCCAAATATTGTTAGTATAGTAAAAATAGCGAAATATATAGGTTTTTGTGTGTACCATAGGTCCTATTTATCATGGTCCCCCGTAACACTGACCCTTTTACAGCTGCACCGACTAAACCGTGCGGCTGTGAAAAAACTCGCCGATAACCCTTCGACTACTGTAGCACCGCACTTTACATGTACCTATTGATAGAGTTGACACTAATCCCTAGTGTTTCGTCCCCACAATGGTGGGAGCCCAAAAGCCGTCGTGAACGGGTTATAACACCTTTGAGGAGTGCATTGACTGGGGACGATCCACTCAAATTCGAAGTAATTTCTCCCGAAAACGGGACCGCAGTCCTAAAAGAGTGCATACCGTATCACACTAGGGTGATAATATAACACCCCCCCCATGACTAATTTCAGACCAGGTATACCGTATTGCACGACCTTGACAATTCAAGACCCCCCGCTACTGCTGTGATACTATACCGGGTACACCGTATCACACCAGGGTTACAACATAACCCCCCCCCCTACTGTGATACTATGGCAGGTATACCGTATCACACTAGGGTGATAAAATAACACACCCCCCTGGAACGAATTTCAACCCGGTTTTCCTCCAAGACATGAGGGGCAAACACAACGGAAAAGGTGGCTTCGGAAATATTTCGTGGGGAGATAGACGCATCACTCGGCGTACTCAGTACGCCCTCCCCGTTGCCGAAAAACTCAGCTTTGTAAATCTTTCGAGGGGGGGTGTTATTCTCATCGCCCTAGTGCGATGAAAGCGTCGAACGGTATGACCGCCAGATTTAGATCCCCCTTTCATTATCTACTCTACAGTCTACACACTAACCGGGAAACTAAATACCCTGGTATTGAATAAAGTACGGTACCGTACTACGGGGGACCATAATTAATAGGACTAAATATTGTTAGTAAAAATGGTTAAAAGTATAGGTTTTTGCGTATACCGTAGGTCCTATTAACTATGGTCCCGTAATAGTAAATAGGACCTGCGGTACACACGAAAATCTATACATTTACCCATTTTTACTAACAATATCCTATTTTTACTATTAATATTAATAACAATATTTGGTCCTACGTATTTACTACCAGGTATGCTACAATTCGATGCGAGTCACGAGGGAAGAAAAGGCTGAAATCTTCTCGCGATAAAAATTAAGGCACGTTCCGTAGCGGGAAGGGAGCGGGAAGAGCCTGCTATGTGACCCCGGATCTGAGTTACGAGTTGGAAGGAGAGAGAGAAGAAGATGTGCGAAGATAATATATGGGATGAGCAGAAAAAAAAAAAAAAAAAAAATGGCCCCCGGTAATAGTGTTGTTTGCCAACTACGAGTACTACCGCTGTGCCCATATTTTTGCGGAAATCTGCTTGGAAATACAACTATCAATACTGCTGTAGGGGTCCCCTCTTGCGTGTGCATTTCACATATTAATAGCAGGAGAATGTGAAATGTAGGTGGGGTATCTTGTGCATCTCACATATTTTAGAGATATTACGGGGGACCATAGTTAATAGGACTAAATATTGTTAGTAAAAATGGTTACATATAGAGGGTTTTATGTACACCATAGGTCCTTTTAACTATGGTCCTCCGTAATAGTACGTAGGGGAAACGTGAAATGTACAAGGACGAACAGGATGTGTTAGAAGAGGAGATGAGGGAAATCGGCGGATGTGACATGGAGGAGTTCGATACACTAGATGGGAGCGAGAAAACGATCGCTATCCTAGGAGATAGGTGGTGTGTGTGTGTGTGTGTTCTTCACATTAAACCGTTCTTTCTACCCGTCGACATCCAGCACAACCAGTGTCCGTGCCGATTCTTCCATCCTAGAAGAGATACAAGTTCTGTGGTCACAAAGCTACGCCACAGAGATACTACGTTGCCACGTGTGCAGTGTGAACTGCAGTGGGCAATGCAAAGCCATGTCATCATACTAGATACGACAGGCACGACATACGCAATCTATGAAATAGTGAAACGAAAAGAAACAATCAAAGAGAAAACAAAAACAAGGTAGACAAGTCGAAAAAGAAAAAGAAGAAAAATGAAAGCAAAATCTAAGAGAAACAATCTGTCGTGCCCCCCCCCCCGCAGGCGAGGTGGCCTACACTTGAAAAAGAACGAGCTGGAAAAAAGAAGAAATAACAAAAGACACCACTGCTTGTGAACAGAGTAAGACAAAGAACCAAGGAGAAAGTAACAAGGAAAAATAACAAAGGGGAAATAACAGGCAGACCAAAGCCCAAAGCACCTTCTAGGTGGCGGCAGCAGCTTGTGGTACGAGTAGTATAGCCAGGTTCTCCCTGCTAATCCGCCTGGTACCTTGCTACCCAGACTGTGGCCACGGGCGGCGACACAGGGAGGGGATAATATTAGCCTTAATAGTAGATACCTGGTAGATAGATAAGCAATGTATATGGACACAACGTAATGAGCGCCCGAATATTGGTTGTGTCTCTATTCGGAGTAGGAACGGTGCTCCGTCTCGAAAGGGATGCGCGGTCAATGATCAAAAGACTAAGGCAAGCAACATATGAGTACCTCCCACATAATGCGGTCTGAGTCAGGCGGACGAACTACTCGGAATTTGAGTGGTTTGTCCCCAAAATGGGACCGCAGTTCTACAAGGGTGAACAAGCGTCTACCACTACCATGTGTGTACACCACGCTTCGCCAGCCAAGAATCAATGAAACACCAGAAGAAGCATGACCCGCGTCCTACCCAATGCTTGCGTTCGTTCCCAAATCCACGTGCCATCCGAGAAAATTATTATTGCCCCGTGCGCGGGAAATGCCTCCATATATTATTATTTCGTTTGAGATCTGGCGACGTGTAGCGTGAGTGTCATGATCAAAAAGATGATGATATAGTACATGTATGCTGGCACCCCCCAGTTTTCCCGGAAGGGGATGATAGTGTTACATCCCCTCGGGGTGTTGCTCGCATCCCCTTCATCATCGCCTTTCCAGACTTGCGGTTGCCGTTCGCGGTCAGCACGCCGTTTGCATGTTTGGCAAATTTCGAGTGAACGGGCACCGTTGACATTTCCTTCATAGATGTAACTTGGCAACTATTACGGGGGCCCATAGTTAATAGGACCAAATATTGTTAGTAAAAATGGTGAAATATATAGGTTTTTATGTATACCATAGGTCCTATTAACTATGGTCCCCCGTAATAACTGCAATACCCCGTGAAGTCCGACCAACCGTTTACTGGCAGAACAGGCAAGACAACTGTTCATTTTGCAGCATTCCCGGTACGTTGGCAAGTTCGCGATGATCTTTTAAGGACTGCAGTCCCGTTTTGGGGGACACAAAAAAACTACTTGAACTTCGCGTGGATTGTCCCCAAAACGGGACTGCAGCTCTAAGCGACGGCACAACGGCACAGCACCTTGAACTGGTGGGCAGTAATCTACTGGCAGCAGTAATCTACTGATTGACCTGGCCAGTTAATTCGCCGGTACATTGTGTGTGTGTGTGTTCTTCACATTAAACCGTTCTTTCTACCCGTCGACATCCAGCACAACCAGTGTCCGTGCCGATTCTTCAATCCTAGAAGAGATACAAGTTCTGTGGTCACAAAGCTACGCCACAGAGATACTACGTTGCCACGTGTGCAGTGTGAACTGCAGTGGGCAATGCAAAGCCATGTCATCATACTAAATACGACAGGCACGACATACGCAATCTATGAAATAGTGAAACGAAAAGAAACAATCAAAGAGAAAACAAAAACAAGGTAGATAAATCGTAGATTATATCGGACGTACGTCCAAGAAACACGCCATAACATAGAACGTAAACCCACCAATTGCGTTTCGGGAGGGCATGAGGGGATATGAGATATGAGAGAGGAGGGACAGCAGTACACCCAGTAGACTGATTCATTTCGACACCGCAATCATAGTGACCGAGTCAGCCATTGCCCAGCTCTAACAAGAGCTGCACGGCGGTGATATACGAAACGACAGCGGCAAGAGTACCGGATTTACGAAACGTTCAAGAAGTTAAACCCTTTTAGAACTCCAGCCCCGTTTTGGGGACACACCACTCAAATTCCGAGTCATTTGTCCCCAATTGTCCCCAAAAAGAGACTGCGGTCCTAAATGGGTTAACAGCGCACGCGGCGGACACATTTTTGTGGGTGGATATACCTGATACCTGGTACCTGGTATATTATTACTTACCAGTAACTGGTACGTAAATACCTGGAAGTAACGTCGTGACAGCAGAGGAGAGGTTCATACCAGGGACGCAAGTCACACGATTATGCATTCATCTCGTGCGGAATTTTGAGAAGTACGCAGGGAAGTCGAGGTGAGATAGTTGATCCACACCTGGCGCACGAAGCACGAAGCGGTACTTGTCTGCTGTCTATTCGTAGTGTGGCCAAAAACGAAACGCTAACGTTGAGTGACGGATGGCCCGATGACGCATGACGAACGCATGGCGAACGCTCTGGGGGGTAGAAAGAACGGTTTGACGTGAAGAACACACACACGGACTGCACTGTATTTTGGCGATGAGTTATTGTGGCAACAACAACAAAACCATACGTGTACAGCAGTAGCAGCGGCAGTACAGCGGCAGTACTGCCGGACAGCACGTTCAGCTAAATACGTCAAGGCGACATGTCAAGCGACGCAAAATGTGCCTGGCGTGCGGTGTCGAGGGCGTATATAGAGCCGAGTTTTCCACGCTAAAACCTACCAGGTATTACTTTGGCGTCAGTCAAGGCATGTCAAGGCAAACTTACCGTCTGTCGAGCGGTGAAACTGCTGTCTCCTGACATATCTGCTTTCAGGCAGTACTGCAGACAGAGCTCACCACCTATTCGAGGCTTGGTCTGATTGGCTCAGGCCCAGGGTTAGGGTCGCTCTCATTGACTTAGGGTTGAGGTTAGAGTTACTTCTATTCGTCTCGTACACTCGTTCACAGGCTTTGCCAACCATTTTCTCGAATGAGTTGTACGAGACAACCCTCTTTTACATTTTCAACGGTTCTCGAGCGCGTTTCTCACTCAAGTACCATTATTATTATTATTATTATTATTAGGCCAAGTATTATGGGAAATTTTTGAGACGTTATTTCTGTCTTTTTATTTTGTGAGTTTTCGGGCTACAGAAAAGTGTGGGTGAAAATATATAACGTGTATTATGGGTTCTGATTTTTAAAAGTGGTTTTGTATAGTATTGGTTGGTCTTTCGGTGCTGCTCGTTTGAATTTTGAACCTTGGGCACCGGGCACGTACCAGCACACGCTCTTCACCCCAGCATCAGACAGAGCAGGATCGAGAGGGTAGTAGGTGGCCTGCGCTCAGTCATGAGCGAGCTTGAACTCCGAAGCAACTGCTGCTGCTGCTGCTGCTGCTGCTGCTGGTGCTGCTGTTGCTGCTGCTGCTGCTGGCGGTGCTGCTGCTGCTTCTGCTACTGCTGGTGCCGCTGTTGCAGCTGCTGCTGCCACCGCTAATATTGCTTCCATGTGAAGGAGAAGCCATCTCTCTTTACACAAGCGCCGTAGTTACCGCCCGCCGTCGGCTTGATGCTTTCGCGTGGTGGGTGACGGGTGGCAGGTGCGCAGGTAGATAGGTGGGCTGGCAGTAGTAGTGAGATGTAGCACCCAAAATACGAAAAATCTCAGTTCTCAGAAATCAGCAAAACCTCTCAGAACTGAGCTCAGTTCTGAGAGGTTTTGCTGATTTTTGCCCCCTCCAGGAACTGAGATCAAAAATATCGATGATTTCCTGTCCCATAATAGATGGTTCTGATTTTTGGGCTTCGGAGATCGCTGAAAAAGCCAGAAATAACGTCTCAAAAATTTCCCATAATACTTGGCCTTATTATTATTATTATTATTATTATTATTTCTCTTGCCATCCGACAATGTGCAGCATGATCTTCAACATGGATCACCCATAACTTTCCCGAAAGAAGAAAACCTCGGAAACAAAAGGAAACCCATGCACCAAGTCTACCTCCCTTCCGTGCCAACTTTCGGCTTGTCAACTCTATTTGCTGTATTTGTATTTGAAGTATGCCCTCTACGACTATTAATAGTACGGGAGACTGTAGTAAATACGACCAAATATTGTTATTACGGGGGACTATAGTTAATAGGACCTACGTTACACCTAAAAGACTATATATTTACCTCTTTTTACTGACAATATTTGGTCCTGTATACTATGGTCCCCCGTAACAGTGAACATAGGTGAAAATACGTATAGGATTTTGTTTGTACCGTAAGGTGCTATTTACTACTGTGGTCCTCCGTAATATCAATAGTGCAAACACGTATCGCATCACTCCATCCCGGCAAAAAAGAAGCAGTACTCGTGCCGCACAGAACATTTGTCACTGCAGTAATGGGTTCTCTGTCAAAGTGCCGGTAGAGTCGTGCCGGCTGCCTGCTATGCAGCGCCTGTGACATGGCTTTGGCATAGATGAGACCGCCGTGACCAGTATGGTTGGTGGCAGTGCGCGGAGTAGTGCCGATTGCCGCCACGACACAATGCCGGTATTGTTGCCCGGCGCATCCCAGCACACCATTTCTATTGCTTGAACTCGTAAACCGCCACAGGCACTCGTACCGCAAACCTGCTGCGGCTTCCTGGTGTTTTTTTTTTTTTTTTTCGTTGTGTTTCGGTTTGTTTGCCTGTTATTTCCCGTCGCTTTCAGTCTTAATTAAGGTGTTCTGTTTATATGTGGTGGTATCGTTTCTTTACCTCGTTTTGTATTGTCTGCCACATCTCCTCGGGAGGGGGACGCGTTCTACGATAGAAGTAGCAAATTTCAAATCTCCGCCTATTGGTTTCTGAATGACGGGGCTCCTTGACCCAAAATCGTCGGAATGCCAATCTTGTTTCGAAAAATGTCGTTTTTGCATTCTTGGGTCATTGAACTATTCATCGGGATGCAATTTGATTTTAGCTGAAGTCAGTTTTCGGATGAGGTATGGAGCTCCTTAACCCCTTTAGAGCCGCAGCCCCGTTTTGGGGACAAACTACTTGAAATTTGAGTGGTTTGTCCCCACATATGGGACTGGGGTTCTAAAAGAGTTAAGTGAGGAGCCTCAGAAAATCCAGGGTGAACCTCTATCGTAGAACACCTCGGGGGGGCACGAGACATTTTTTCTTTTTCTTCTTTTTTTCCCCCGATTTTGCTTTCAGAGAAAGTATACTGTACCGTATGTGCTGACTTGTCGCTTGTCGCATCCAGTTCGACGGGATGATATTACGTTGTCCACTCTGCTTACTTCATGAACGGCAATCTACAACAGGGATTAATATTATTAATAATAGTAGTATAATAGTACTTTGCAGTATTCAATACCGGTATTAATAGTACATTTGTGTCGTAGTTTGGTGACCACGTGACCCCAGAACTTGTACGAAGTACCAGTATGTACATACATGTGTACCAGGTATATATCTGCTCTCTGCTCCCTGGGATTGAAGATTGAAGAATCGGCATGGACATTGGTTGTACTGGATGTCGACCTGTAGACAGAACGGTTTCATGTTTGATGTGAAGAACACACACTAGATCCTGTCAGTGCCTCTGTGCAGGATCGAACAATCATGGCACGGACAGCAGTATTAAATAAAAGATGTTCAGGATGTCGACGGGTAAAAAGAGCGGTTTCATCTGAAGAACCACACAGACATCAGCAGCACCAACTACTGTAAAGGCAGTCAGTAGTTGAGAGATGCATAAGATGAATCTTCTGGGATTTGGACAAATGAGTACGCAGTGAACCCAAGGCTGATAGTTGATCGATCCACACTGGCACCAAGTATGGATACCAAAGCATCGAACATTGAGTGACGAATGGAGTGGGTGACAGCTGCCATCGCAGAGCGGAGGGCTGAGAGACCCCGAGACCCTAGAGCAAGGTACGCGGCGCACATGCACGCAAATATGTCAGGGGACAGCACTTTCACGCCTCCAGACGAGCAGCAGCTTCGTCTTGACATGCCTCGACTGACATCAAACTACTAGATTTTAGTGTGGAACACTCAGCCCTACACCCTTGACTGCGCACGTTTTTCCTTGCTTGACATGTCTCCTGACATCTTTGCACCGGTAGGTGGTGGGAGGTGCTCAAGTACTACGACTGCTGTAATACGTCCTCCTGCCACGAGTACTGCCAAAAAGTGCTGTGTCTGCGGTCTGGCGCCAGTTTTTTTTTTTTTTTTTTTTTGCATTTTCAGCATTTCTTTGCTCACACGCTCACGTCTAAACCTCCTGTCTCCTGCAACAAGTCCTGCTACTCAGTCAATTCTTGTCGAAATATTCGAAATTTGAAGTCCTCGTGATTTCATTGCGCATCCCTCGTCTCACTGACTCCACAGATGTGTCTACGAGTACGTACGGTATACTACGGTTGTATCCACCCGCACCCGCTGCCATCCTGCGAGTAGGCTACGAGCGTACCCTGATACCGTGCGTTCTGGTTGTAGCGCCATGTTTTGTTTACCGGTATGTTCTTACTCGTACCACGGTTCGGGGTGGACCCTACAGTGGTGAACGAATGTACAGAGTATCTTGCTTTACGAATGTACGACTACAGTACTAATGTTTGATGGTGCGTTACCTATCGGCATCCAGTGCATCCAACCGATCGGTGTTCCTTCTCATTCTTCATATTTTGTTACGTTTATATACGTAATGTGAAGAACACACAGAGAGAGATGACAGATAAATGCTTCTCCTGGTCACAAGCTTCGTACCTGAACTGTGAGCTAATAACGCTATCGTAAAGTAAGCTGCACGAGCACCAGCAGTACCCGTACAGCAGCACCAGGCACACATATATCTACTCGTACAAACAAATAACCAAGACCACCCATGTTGCCGGTGCTGTGTGGATCGATGCCATGTGGCTGCTGGTACTTTCACGTCAACACACACGACACAAAAGCAGCAGCACAGCAGTCCTGGTAGTGACGAGTGCTTCACCCAAGGTACAAACTACTTGGGATTAGAATAAAGGCCTTATTGATCAAAGCAACACAACCAACCAACATCACAAATCAGAGCCACAGAGGCCAGGTACGTATTGCATCACCCGGCGGGATTTTTGGTGCGGTTGTTGTTTTCTCTGCTTTTTGTGTTGTTTTTTTTTTGTCAACCTCGAAACGAACCGTTGAGTTCGGGGGAGTCGCTCTGCGCCAGACAGAACGGGCGAGAACCGTGGGAGGCAGAGAGCGAGCGGACGTAAGATCGTATGACCACCAACGCGCACAGGCGAGCACGAGGGGGGCGGTGCTTGGGGTTTGTGTCAAAGCACAGCGCAAGGAAGCTGCTCGTATCATAGCCGTCTGGAAGAACAAACATATATGCCGAAGCAACAGCAAAGCAGAGTGCTCTCCTTCGGCTGATTTCTCGTATAAAATGGCCTGATATTCATCACCAAAAAAAAGAGAGGACGTTTGTCGATGGCCTGGCTGCGAGTCAGCCACAGACGGATGCACCCACGAGATTGCGCACACGGCGGGAACCACGGAGCACATACTGTTACGGCGCTCACCTGGTCACATTCAGGGTCTCACCCCCTCTCGGGAGCAGAGCACAGCCGGGAAGCACTCTTTTTTGGGGGATTTTATCAAAACTCAAAAAGTGGTCGAATCCTAAAAGGGGTTTCCAACAAGCCGAAATTATATACTGGTTTTTAATTATCAGGGGCTCATGGTTAATCCTCCCCTCCGTGGTTCAGATCGGGCTCAAGAGGGGGAAATTCTCGAGAACAGAAGCCACGCGGCAGAAACAGTTTTCACGAGTCTTTTCCGCTAAGCCCGGACGCTTGGTCTACCGACCTGGCGTAGCGAGTTTTGTAGACGCTAGGGAGAGCTTCCGCGGTCGAGGCGGGGGCAGGAGTCTCAAAACTTCTGCTGCTGTCTGTGGGGGTATCTCATTACAGCAAGCAAGCAGCAGAAAAACAAACGACGATTGGACGTACACATACTCTTGGAAGGATCCACCCCAAAGGGGTGCTTTGGTCATGCGGAACCATGACGCGAGCATCGATGACCCTCCAAGATGTAACGAGGCCGTAGCGGTGGTGGAGACGGTGGGCGTAGCGGCGGCGGCGGCGGCGGTGGGGTTGGCCCCCGTAGAGCGGATGCGCGCCGGCAAGGAGAGCCAGATGGGGAAGGGGGAGGAGGAGAAGGATGTGGGAGGAGAGGGGAAGAGCTCGGCCAAGAAACGCATCGCTCCTACTCCGTTGGACAGTGCGCAGCACCAGCAGATGAAGCAGCAGCAGCAGCAGCAGCAGCAGCAGCCACCAAAGCAGATGCAGCAACAGCCGCCGCTGCAGCTGCCGCCCCAGCATGAGCTGCAGCAGCAGGCGGAGGAGAGGAAGGGGGAGCAGGTAACGAAAAGAGCGGCTTCGAATACTTCTTCTGCGAAGGATGCCCAGCAGCAGACGCAGCGGCCGACGCAACAGCAGTGGCAGATGCAGATCGAGATACAGCAGCAGCAGAAACAACAGCAGAAGCAACAGCAACAGCGACAGCTGGAGACGTTTAAGAGGAGGAGGGTTGGTCTGGGTCGGGTGGATGGGGTGGGGCAGCTAGGTGCGTCGGGGACAGACGGAGACAAGAGAAAGATGACCATGAGCAGCCGAATCGCCCCCTCCAGAAGATTCGGCGCAAGAAAAAAGAGGAGCATGCTCAGCATGAGCAGCAAAAGCAGCAGCGGCGTCAGCAGCCGCAGCAGCAGCATCAGCAGCAGCAGCAGCAGCAGCAGCAACAACAGCAACAGTGTGCTCACAGTCGCTCTGGTCATGGCCCTCGTGGCCTACTGGCCGCTCGCCAACGGGTGAGTGATCTGATGGTCATGATGGGAAAAATACTGCTGTCAGTTCGCGTTATTTTTCGCCACATGTTTTGTACTGGTTGCTGTATATTTTAATAGTTTAATTTTGAATTTGTTTTCGACGTAATTTTTGGATTTGAATTCATTTTGATCAATTTTGATTAATTTTGAATCGATGTTGACTCGATTCAGGTATCATTCGCGTTTTTTCCGCGTAAGAAACACTATTTTGTTTGTTTCATATGTAGTTCTCGTCGTTCGTTGCCGTTGGTGTTGTTGTTTTGAAATCAGATCTCGGAGAATCCACCGTATTCATGCACGTTGCGACGTTGCGCATTGCATGATCATGTATGACCATGCCAGCATCCTAAAGGCTACCGAGTACCGGCTGTAGTCCTCCAGTAACGGGATTGGATTATCAGGAAAGCCATTATTACCCTTCAAGAACCGCAGTCCCGTTTTGGGGGCAAACCCCTCAGATTCTAAGTAGTTTGTCCCCACAACGGGACTGCGGTCCTAAAAGTGGTAATAATCGACGATGGGATCAGGTCAATGATACATATGTGGCGTTCATGTTGGCTCATTGCCCCAGGGTCGTCGCAGCATACTTGCGGAGAGGAAGATATCGTACAGCGCATTGTTAACTGTTAACCCTTTTAGGACTGCAGTCCCAGTGTGGGACAAACCACTCTAATTCCAAGTGCTTTGTACCCAAAACGGGACTGCAGTACTATTAATATTGATAAAAGGGTTAAACGCTCTGTGGGGTACCCACGCAGACCCACACGACTTTTTTTTTTTAAAATCAGACATCCACATGGTCCTTGTTGCGCTGCGTCGTTGCATGAGATCATGCCACAATAGCAGCCCTCAAGTGTCCCCAAGCAACATGGCGGCATGCAAGACCGACATCGTGGCAAGCCAGAATATGAGCCTGACCAAGGATCCGATGATTCACGTACATACTCTTATCTCGTTTCATGTGGTGCCGGATGAGCTACGTACCCGTACGCTACTTACCCGTACGTAAAGCGGGAGACTACTATTATACCTGTAGTACGACGAGAGGGCAAGCCTCAGTGCAAGCCCACTGTAAGATTCAGGGCACCGCTCAGAGCTTACAGCTCACAGATCACAGGTCACTTTTCGAAAAGACTCGTGGAGGAGAAAGACATAGGATCATCCACACATGTCGACGGGTGGAAAGAACGGTTTAATGTGAAGAAAACACGCAAGGATGCATGGATGCATGTTGCACATGATCAGGCGGCCATCCTCTTATGTCTACTCGAAGTACGCCTCAAGCAACGTGACAGCGTAGCATTCTGAGCCAAAGCCAGTCGACGGATCATACCGTGTTATTTCGAATTTTGAAACGCAGACACACCCGTGGTGTGATGGGTCCTCGCGTCGTTGCACAAGATCTTGTGACAGCAGTCCTAGGATCGGCCTCAATCGACATGACAGGATGCACGCAACACGACAGCATGGCAAGCCAGGAAATGGGTCGGACCAAGTATCCAACTACCTACGATCATGTGGGGATGGGATGACCCGTGATTTGATGGCCGTGACGATTTTTTAGCCTTGACTGTTATTACCAGGTATATACGTGAGTATTTCCGTGTTTTGTCTGCGAATCGTATAGAGAAAGAGAAAGATGAGATATTGCACTCTTCAGCAGGGTTGTAATCAGGCGGCCAGCACGTGGTGCGGCCCCAGCACCACGAGCCGAAGGCGCGGTGCGCCCCCCCCGCCAAAGGGACCCGGAGGGCCGCCGGAACCCCCCCGGAGGGCCGCCGGACGCCGGAGTAAAACAAATGCATACACCTGGTATGTGTTACAACGTAGGTTTTGCAATCTGGGAGGTATTAATATTAATAGGATCTTTAGGGGTGCTTTGGCTTGAAAATTGCGTAGCGCGGTCTGCACTTCGGAATCGTCGTCCGCAATCGAGAAATTTCCTGGTTCGATGCAAACTCAACGCGGCCGCGTATATGACCAGTTTTGGCCCGGTTTAGCTGCGGTTTGGGGGCAGGGTTAGGGTTGGAGTCAGGGGTTGGGTTGGGTCTTCGCCCGTACCTTGACCCCAACGGGAACCAAAATACCTGAACTCCCTACCAACCTGAAGATCCTACCTGCCAGATTGTGATGGGACCTCGTGTTTATTTTCCTTTTAGATGTGCAGTCCCGTTTTGGGGACACACCCCTAAACGCACGCGACTGCAGTCCTTGAAAAAAAAACTCGGAGTGTGCGTCGCCTTGGGCGAACGAAACGGGACGAAATGCTGACAATTCGCCTGCGGCGAAAAGAACCGCACGACTATTTTTTCCGCACTTTTGTGTTTTTTCGCTTGCGGTGGAAAAAAGGGGTGCGGCCCTCAAGAGTAGAGGGGTTCTGACGGAAATAATGCGCCGGCGCACCGCTCCTAACCCGTAGTAAAACCCCCCTCTGGAGCACGAGCAACGACTGATCCAACATACTGCAGTACCACGTACACATTGAAAAAAAACCCCGCGATTGTGAAGACACGGTTCATGCTGCCTTCGTACTTTCTTTTTTTTGTTTCCCATGGTTTGACTGCGGTTGTGACCTCTCCATCTGTTCGCAGCGAGTGCGGGCGCTCTGATGTCGGGGGGAAGTGCATGCCCTGTACGAGACAAGCCTTCCTGCAAACATGGAAGAACCCACTTACATGAAAGAGTTGGATAGTTGGCACCGCCGCAACTAACTTGAATATCTAGCCACCTATTGACTATCTGGCGGCTTATAGTCAGTCATCTCACAGCTCTACCTTTTATACCTACAGCAGTACCTTTTGTGACTGCTGTACGTACCGGCTAGATCATGCAGTACCATTCTGTCCCGAAATATTAACACTGTTTATACTGAATGACAGTGTACAAACGCTAATTATATTTTGGGACAGTGGTAGTAGTCAAGGGTCGATAGTTAATTTTCCTAGGGTAGCTGTTTGTGCACTCTGGTTGGCTGAGAGTGTATTATATGCGGCTCAACCAACATCCCAGGTAGACTATTTACTACCCACAGCATCCCGAGCCGGTCGAACGAACCTAAGAGTATTACCCAAGCACAGCGCCCAAGCCGGCCGAGTCAACCCATGAGAGTATTAACAAGCACGCATCCAAGCACTGGCATCGGGTCAGGGTGAGGGCTCGAGTCGGAGAGTCGGCTTCAGGCGCCAAGCACAAAACCTCCGTGAGTATTCCCTGTCAAGGTGTGACCACGTCCTGTGGCAAATCTGCCCTTTGGCCCGTTCGACCTAGGCTGGTCACTCCTCTTGTCCCTCCTCGGGCTTTCTCTCGGCGTCTCCCCCCCAGCGCAACCTCATCGAAGCTCACGGAGAGAGAGAGCACCTGCTTTGCATCCCGGGAGGCCGAGGTCTCGTACCCTCCCACGACCCCAGAACGTGTCTACAGTACTAGAAGACCTCTCTCTACTGCGTACTGCGAATCCAGTTGCGTCCGAACCTTTCCGCTTCTGGGTGTACACCTTTGGTGAAAGAAAAGGGGTCTTGGGATTTCATTCAGACAAGAGAGAAACATTTGACGATGGTAGTTGACGGCTGCAGCGGAAAATGACCCCTGCGTTGTTTCGGCAGAGGATACAATGGTTGGCGTCAGAGTTGCGATGGTTGAATGCGAGGAGTCGTGCGGCACGGGGGTATCATGGTTCTACTGCTGTATATATGTATGCCCGTGTTGGTGGGCGCTGAGCTGGCTCACGTGCTCGTATATACCGTATCACAGGAGGTTGATAGGATAACACCCCCTGGGACGACATTCAGACTGGGTTTCCTCCAACAGGTGAGAACTACAGTGTCACGCTATCACACTGGGTGATAAGATAGCACACCCCCTGAGACGAAGTTCAGACCCCGGTTTCCTCCAAAACATGAGGGGGCACACACGACGAAAATGGTGGCTTGGGAAATATTTTTATCGAGAATTTTGCATTGACGCATCGCTCGGCGTGTAAGCCCTCCCCGTTCTCGAAAAACCCAGCTGTGAAAATCGTCCGAGGGGGTGTGTTGTCTTATCACCCTAGTGTGATAGTGTTCTACCGTATGCGGTTGTGAACACCCTGGTGGCGTAAGTCTAGGGGTCCCGACCGGGGTCACTCATCGCCATGGCCCTGTTCGTGATCACAAGACGGGCTCCCATATCGTAGCTCGGAATAACGTGGAAGAAAACCCTCCCAGCGAAATGCACACTTGGTGTCACAAGTTTTTTTTCAACTCCCATAACTGAAGGAAATCGTACACCTTAAGACAAGAATTTGCAAGCGAAAATCAGATTTTACGTCCATGTCGGTTGCGTGGAATGCGATTTTGCCAAAACAAAGGTTTCTTACCCGTATCACACGGGTGATGAAATAACACACCCCCTACTGTGATACTATACCAGGTGTACCGTATCACACTAGGGTGATAAGATAACACACACCCTACTATGATATTACTGTTGTATACCAGGTGTACCGTATCACGCTAGGGTGATACGGTATTGGTAAGATAACACCCCCCCCAGAGGTACTCGAGAAAACAGAGCCACACTCGCCACTATGCCGGCATTGAAAACGAACCAGCGGGTTGGGACTTTTGTCGAAAATGAACAAAAAACTGTTTTTTTTTTTCAGTTTTGTTCTGTTATAGAGTTCTTGATTTGAGTACGCCCCCCCCCCCCCTCCCCGCCGCTGTCTCGGGACTCAAAGAAAGAAAGTGGGGTACGAGTAGTCTCTTCTTTTTTTTTCTCGTTTACCCTCGCGCCCCCCCTGTACATAAGAGATTTCGGAGACGGCTGTATCCATAGCATGCCTTAACCCTTGTATAAGTGCAGTCCCGTTTTGGAGACAAACTACTTTTACGGGGGATCTCATTAGATAGGAGCTACGGTAGACACAAAACCCTATATACTTCCCTATTTTTACTAACAATACTTGGTCCTTTTAACTATGGTCCCCCGTAATAATATGTCTGTTAGTGCAAGGATTGTAAGGGGGGCATCACACAACGAAAATGCTGGCTTCGGGAAGGTCTCGTCAAGATTTGTTTCCGTAGACGCGTCGCTCGGCGGAACCCTTTTAGAAGTGCAGTCCGGTCTTGGGGACAGACTATCCCTCAAGTTCCAGTAGATACGGGGGGCACACAACAACGAAAATACCTGGTACTGGCTTTGGAATTATCTCGTCAAGATTTGTTTTCATAGACGCGTTGCTCTGCGCTTGCACTCTCCCCGTTGTGGGGAAAGCCAGTTGTAGTCCCAGTGACGTTCGTCCGAGGGGGAGTGTTATCTCCAGAGTGTTGATATTATTCGGGGGGGGGGTTGTCTTTTTCTTCCTCGGCGGGCTCCATTGGCGGTTTATCTGGCCTCTCATCGCGGCTCCCACTTGATCCTCGCGTTGTTCTGTTCCTTGCCGTCAGTAAAAAGTATTCCTTTTTCTTTCTTTCTTAGAAGTAACAGCCTCTGGTATTATTATTTTTGGTCAAGTGGTTTCGTTCGTGGTATCGTTATGATAGCGAATTTGGTAAAAACATCCCGTCATCGTACCGCGCTTCCCACTTCGTGAAAATCAAAAACAACACCGTCATTCGATTCGCCGTGATTTTGTCTTTCTTATGGTGATTTGCCTTTTGTTTACTCCTCATTCGTCGAAATCTGTTACATGGTTGATTCACCGCGATTCCACGGTCCGCGGAAATAATCCTGGGGAAGGCCCTGGTCCCCCCCCCCCCCCCCATGCTCCGTCCCGGCATTGTAGGGGTGCGAGGGTCTATGGTCATACGACTACGGTCATGCATGAGATCGAGTACATACCTCCTATTGAGTACGCCCTCTCCTCCCCCCCCACTCTGCCCCTGAAATAATTGTCGTTTGTACATCTATCAACTCGGTCCTTATTAATAGGTACAGAGTGGCAATAGCTATTAGCCGTACCTACAGAAACACCAGGTTTTTTTTTTTATTGAAGCACAACACTGCTGTGAAATGCGGTGGACTGATTGACGCAAGAACCGACCACGCCACGAGAGCCCAAAACATGCCAGGTGGAAGGCGTATGCGGCATGCACTCGGTCGCCAACCCAAGGGCGACTGATTTCGCGGAGAACCACCGCCCACGACAGGAGACTGCAAGAATACACGGCAGACGGCGTATGCCATGCTCGGATGCCTTGTCCGGGCTTGGGCGTCCGTTTGTGTCATCCATCGTCCACCTGGATGTTGTTTCTCCCCGCCGCGGCTGGTTCTGCGCGAATCGATCCGCCTGGGTCGGAGTACGGGCACATGCTGTGCCTCAACTCCACCTCCTCCTCCTCCTCCTCCTCGTCAACCCGCACCCCTCCACTACCGGCAGGCAATGCACCGCCGGCGTAAAAGGCATGAGGACCTACCGCTCTCGTCACTGCCAAGGCCATATTAGTCTCCATCTTCCTCGTATCCTCATCATTGGCGTAGGCGTCACGGAAGGTCTCGTCGATCTCGTATGAGTGAGTTCGATGAGATCATCCATGTCGCCTACGCCGATGGTAAGGCTGAGAAGGAGTTGGTGACTAATAAGGAGGCGTCCTACGATAGAGGTTTGCCCTAATTTTTCCGAGGGTCTTCACTTAAGGAGCTCCGTACGTCACCCAAAAACTGACTGTAGCAAAAATTAAATTGCATCCCGATGAAGAATGCCATGACTCGAGTGTACAAAAACATCATTTTTCGAAACAAGATTGGCATTCCGACGATTTCGGGTTAAGAAACTCCGTCATCCAGAAACTATTTTAGCGGAAATGTGCTACCTCTATCGTATAGCGCGTCTAAGGCGTTCTCGTGGTGACGGGAGTGGTACACTAGATCCGCACGCCTTGTGCGATAAAGGTGCCCAGCCTGCCGGTGATGGAGGGGTGCGGGTTCAGGAAGAGGAGAGAGGAGCAGAAGAGGCGGGAGCTTCAAGGGAGTGCAGCAGCAGCAGCATCGTTGTGCATTGACTTCCGCACAGGGGTGATGCGATCGTTTTTGGCCCCCGCTGTGTGCAGGAGCGTCCTGCACAAAACGTTGCGCAGGACGTGTGTCGTCAACTTCAACCAAGCACGTCGGCCCAGACCAACCCAACCCCGGGCCTCACCCTGACCCTGACCCTGACCCCAACCCGAACCCCAACCCTCCGGGGGCTTGAGGTCGGCTGGGGCAGTCACGCGACTCCGCCGCGTGTTTTGGTGGCGTTTTCCCCCAGAAAAATGTCGTGCGGCCGGAAGACCCGCCTTGACGAATAAGACCCGCATCCTGCACAAAGAGACGCTCCTGCACATAGGGAAATAGCCGGTCGCCCCGGTGGTTCAAGTGGTTAACCTCGAATTCTACTTGTTTGAGTCCTGGGTTCGAGCCCCAGGAGGGTCGGACTTTGACTTTATTTGCAAAAATAAAAATAAAAAAGGATTCAATTGTTGAGAGCGCCTTGCAGCGTGGGTAGGCACAATTCGATGCGAGTCGACGAGGGAAGAAAAGGCTGAAATCTTCTCGCGATGAAAATGAAGGCACGTACCGTAGCGGGAAGGGGGTAGAAGAGCCTGCTATGTGACCCCGGATCTGAGTTACGAGTTGGAAGGAGAGAGAGAAGAAGATGTGCGAAGATAATAAATGGGATGAGAAAAAAAAAAAAAAAAAAAGGTCGAGTCATCCTTCTTCAGTGCTCTATGTTTCTCCAGAACGAGAAAGTGGCCAATTTTACGGGTACATTGGTTTCGGCAAAAGACCTGGTGGTTGACAGAGAGAGAGAGAGGAGAAAGGGCGCCTTCCGAAACTGTATTGTTGCGGCTTCAGCACCGTTTCCGTTCTTAACCCTTTTAGTAACGCAGTTCCGTTTTGGGGGCAAACCAGTCAAATTCCAAGTAGTTTGTCCCCTAAACGGGACTGCGGTCCTACAAGGATTGAGAGAAAACGGGCGCAGAAAAACGATCGCATCACTCCCGTGCGAAGTCAACGCCTCCTCGCGGTGAAACCGTCTACAGTACCGTTCACGTGATTTTTTTGCGTGTATTCGGTCGTGGGTGGCGGTTCTGCGCTATAACTACAGTATTAATAACCAGTCCACCGCGATTTTTTGGTGTTTTGGTGTGTTGGTGTTTCCTCAAGAGAAAAGGTACAGCTAGTTCGGTAGTCTATAACAGCAGAACTTTTCGCGGGGGAGGGGTGGGGGGGGGGTTAAAAAATCCCACCCGCCCGCTCCGAAACAAGGAAAAAAGAAAAAGGCAGCGTTACTCCTAAAAAAACGAGATACCTGCCGACGACGCCCAATGTGGGATGGTAGTCGCCCAGCAGGCGAGTCTCTCCCTTCGGTATCGGGGTCGAGAGACACACCGAGATGGGTTTTGTGTCGATACCGCATGCTCGGAGGTCTGCAACGAAGAGCAATCTCAGAGTGACCCACCCACCCCTTAAGAGGCCTGGACGACCTTGAAGGATTGTAGTGACAGTGAGGCGGTACTACCCCGGGAATATGATCTGGTTGGTATCCGCAGCATGGTCGTCCGGGGCCTGTACGAAGTCTGTCGATAGTACCATGTCCAACCCAGACCATGGGTCACAGGGTGTACGGTTTCCACCAGATCATACAGATCATACAGATCACACAGATCATCTGCCCTCATAGATATCTAGATCATGGAGTGGGAATATCCGAGGTGGGACAGATTCAGAGGAAACACCGGGCGTGCGTGTGCACGTGTGTTTCCTCGTTGACATTATTTGGTGGCATTGCGATTTAGGGTCATGCACTGCGGGTACCACCTATGTAACGCGTCATCCGATCTGATATTGGTCCGAAATCGACGAATCAAACGCATCATCAACCATAGTAGCAACTACACCAACCAACTGTGTCCATTCTAACACATGGAACAACATATTGCCCCTCCTTCCCCTTGTCCTCGCCTCCCTCCCTCCCTCCTCCCTTCTCATCCCCTCCCCCTCCTTTCGTTGTTTTTTTACAAAAAAAAAACAGCTTTATGATGCCAGCACCTGGAACCGTGGGTGTCGGAGATTTCGTTGCCGGCGGGACGAGTAACATTAACGGCAATGTCGTGGCGGTGACTGCGGACGAGGCCCGGCAGCTGTCGCAGCTGCCACAACGCTCTGTCACCGCCGCCTCCGCTTCTTCTTCTTCTTCTTCTTCTTCTTCTGCTTCGTCGTCCTCCTCCTCCTCCGCGTATTCGCCGTGGGCAACCAGGCGTCTTCGACCCGTGCGTACCCGCAGCGGTAGGAGTGGTGAGGTTGGGGGTGGTGGGGGTGTTGGTGGAGCTGGTGCAGCGGCCAGGATGGCGTTGGGGTCTGGGAAAGGCAAGATGAAGGACCAGAAGCGGAATTCGTCGCCGATGTCGTCACCGCCATCTTCGTCGTCATCGTCGTCGTCGTCGTCGTCGTTCCATGGACCGGTTCGCGGACCGTTGCGCGACTCGTCATCCCTCGAGTCGGTGAACGGGCCGCTTCGCGAGTCTTCTTCTCGGGATCCGTCCGCGGGGCCGGTGCATGGACCGGTGCGCGGATCGTTCTCGGAATCGTCGCGCGGACCGTGTCTCGGGCCGTCTCGCGGATCGTTGGAAGGCTCCTGCCGTGGAGAGCTGCACGGACCGATGCGCGCGCCGTCGGGCTTATCGTCCCACGAGACATTGCATGGACCGGTTCGCGGACCCTCCGGAGGAGTGTCTCTAGGATCGTTCCACGGTACGATGCGTGGATCGCCCCCAAAATCGTTCCGCGCACCGCCGCACGGACCGATCCGCAAAGCCTATTTGGAGTCACCCGAAGGGCGCCTGCACGGGCCGTTGCGCGCGATGCCCGAAGACTCTTTACGGGGACCGTTGCACGGACCGGTCCGGGGATCTCGCATGGAGATGTTCCCGGGCGTATTGCAGGGACCGCTCCGCGCACCTTCGAAGCGATTGTTGGAAGAGTTGCTGAACGGCCCGCTTCGCCGACCGTACGACGGACCGATGGGAGAACTCTTCCTCGCCCCCTTCCGCGAAAGCGTGAACACGTCTGCAGACGGCCCGGTAGAACCGCCACCAGCGGCCACGATGGCGCTCGTGCCCTACGAACCGCGTGCACCAGTGCCGGCAACAAGAGAACCTGGAGGAGGCGTCGGGGGGCGGGGGGGGGGAGGAGGAGGGTTGGGGGGGGCAGGAGCGGGGGGAGGGTTGGGAGCGGCTAGGCGGGCTTTGATCTCGGGCGCGGCAGCCGTGATGACGTATTCGGGGTTCTGTCCGGCGAAACGCCCCGGCGCCGGGCTGATGGTGCTCGCTGCCCACAAGCTCGACAGCTCTCCAGCCGAGGGTTCGGGTGCCTCTGATGGTGAGGAAAACGGGGAGGGAGACGGACTCCGGTCGACGGAGGAGACGGAGGCATCGGGCGAAGGTCTTCTTGTGGGTTCCGATGACCTTGAGGGGGGTGAGCAGGCAGTCCTCGGTGGCGGTTTGTTCGATGAAACCGCCACCGGATCATCCACGACCACCACCGGCAGTGGTGGTGGTGGCGGAGGCGGAGGAGGCGGTGTTGGGGCCGCCAAGGGGGTGGGGGGCGAGGTGGTCACATCCCCGGGCCAGAAATGGCCGCTCCGCTGGATGAGGAGGACCCTCAGAGCCGGGTGGGGCAGGGGCAGGGGGGGGGCGGGAGGGGGGACGGGGGTTTCCACCGGCCCCGGAGCTGGAAGGTGGGGTTTCCGTACCGGAGCAGGCGGTGGGGGGGCAGGGGCAGCCGGAGCAGGTGGGGTTAGTGGCACGCGCTTTTTGTCCGGAGGGGTTGGGCAGGATGGAGATGTTGACGGAGTTGGTGGTGGTGGTGGCGGCGGCGGTAATGGGGGCGGAGGGGTTTCGATGCTGGAGCGCGGCGAGGTTGAGTCAGGACAAGGTGAGCAGAGAGGGTTGGCGATTTTTGTCTGTTTTTGTCGGCTTTGTTTTCGGTCAGTTTCTTGTTGTCATGTGTTTTACGTACGTGTTTCGACTATCAGTACGTGTGTTTGTTTTTTGTTCCCCTGGTGTGTGTTTATACGTTTCTTTCCGCTGTCACGTATCCTACCTGGCACCGGTATTATATACGTATACCTTTTTGTGTGACCACGGACTCCTTCGTCTGAGAGTTAATGTGACAACAACAACCACAAGAACAGAAACAAGAACAACAACAACAACAACAACAACCACAACAACAACAACAAGATACATGGTGTGTGCCTTCGACTGGTCATGTTGGTCAGTGTCTTTGTTGTTGTTGGTTTTTTTTAATACCAGGTATGATTTTGGTAATCTCTGACGACAGCGTTGAGCACGCTCGGGGGTGCGAACGATTTTGAGCGTGGTAAGGGCACTGATATCGAACGTGGTGTTTTTGGAGGGCTCTCGGCCAGATCTTTCCGAAAACACCTGGTTATTCGGTGCTCGGCGACCTTAACCTTCCGGAAATTTCGAGCGCCGAAGAATGTACTGCACCCCTGTGGGAACTCCTCGCTTGTGACGGCAAAATACCGGTATGGCTTACGTTTCTGGTCTCCAAAAACAAGGGCACACGAAGAAGAAAAAAATGAAAACTCGACGCTCCCTGTTTTTTTTTTCATTTTTTCAAGGCCCAGACGGGGGGGGGAGGGGTAGTATAGAACTACATACTTAGATCACAACCCCTGAGCGTGCTCGGTTGGTGCATCCCTGGCCTCTCAGAGCTCCCACTTCCAAAACGCTTCCTTTCATTACTTGCCGGACCTTTCCTGCAGTTCTTGGCTTTCTCGGTCATTTCTTCCTTCTTTCTTCTTTCGTTTCGTGTGCGTGTGTGTTCTCCGAGCACGGCATCGCGGGAGGACCCGGCACCGTCGTGGGTGCTAGCGGGTGCTGGTGGGTAAAGGGGCGGGTGCAAGGAGCGCGGTCGCCGCTTTGTGTCTAGGCGTCGCGTGTGCCTCGAGACACGAGGGATGCATGAACGGGTTTTGTCTGGCTTCGATTTATGATTGTTGATAGAGTATGAACGAGTTATGAAGGTCGTTCGGGAGGGCAAGATAATATTCAAGCGGTATTTTTGCGACCACGCTAAAGTTGAAAGAGGGAGGTGTGCAGTTTGAACACCAACGTTATCGAGCTGGCGAACGACGGCCACGGTGAGCACCGGGCTTCACGCGAGGCGGGCGACGGGGCTGATTGTGGCAGAGTAATAAAAGCTTTACCCGGACCGAATCGGTAGCGAGGTGGTCGCGAGAGGGGCGGGCGGCGTACGAGGCTGAGAGAGAAGCTCTTCTGTGCGATTTTTTCTTTTCTTCTTTTCGACCGGGTGTAAGGTGTTCCAATCAGGCAGAAAAATATTACACGAGAGGGGACGGGGATTTTTTTTCCTTTCCGAGTTTTCGGGTTTCATTTTCATTGTTTTTGCTGCGGTGCCGTGCTGTGCTTTCACTTTCTTCGTACATACCTGGTACAGTACAGTCATACCTGGTAGAGCATATGGAAAGAAGAAAATAAGTACAAACAGTAGTACCCTACCGGGGTATGTACGTCGTACGACATCCGCGACGCAAAGCGTATATGTTTCATCCAAGCTGACGTCGGAGCTGTTTTTCCCAAAAGCATGGCGGCGGGACTCTTGGCATTATCAAGTCGCCGGTTTGCAATTACGGTCCTTGAAAAAACTAAATTCAATCGTGGACCTCTGTTCGCTTCGCATAATTTGGTGTACTTTTTTCCTTCCTGAGCGAGCGTAGCGGGCGGCGTAGGCCGCCCGCGGAGCGAAGCGCCTTGTACTTATTATTAATACCAACCGGACAAAACTGAATGAGAAAGAAAAAAACGTGTTTTGGTTTTAATTTTTTGACGGAATCCCCCCACCCCCCCCCCGGTTCCCCCCGCTGTACTCGTAGTTTTTTTTTTTTTGCCATTCCGACATGGTGGCGAGGTGTGACCCCGTTTACCCCTTCTAAATTTTTTTTTTTTGGTTTTGGTTTTGTTCAGGTGGTGTCCAGCGGCACGCCGACGACGGAAAGGGGCTGGCCGAGGGATTCGAGGAACCGGTCCGGGGGTGGGGATTGTCCGGGTGGGTCAACAACGAGGGCCGCAAGGAGTGGTGGCGTTCCTCTTCTTCCTCCTCCACGACCTCGGGCTGGGGGGGTGGCCTTCGTCAGCCGTGGGTGGCTCCCGGAAACTCGGACAAGCAGGTTTGTGCATTTTTTTTCGCATTTTTTCGCATTTTTTTTTTCGCCCGGAAAGTGGGGCGCATTTTTTTAAAACTTCTAAACCCAGAATGTTGAAGGTTTTTTTTTTCTGTTTTTCCCGGAGACAGAAAAAACGCGGAGTGTTTGGGCTTCAGTTTTTTGTCTATCCGTAGTCGTCGCCATGGCACCCCCTCAGGGGGGACGCTTACAGTTTTCACAGATGTGCAAGTATCCCACGCCTGATGTTCTTCGTATTTACGAAAAAAAAATATGTTTTTACCGTCAACATGTAAGAGCACGCGCGGCTCATGCATCGCGCAGCTTGCGAAGCTGGGCATAGCGATCACTCGGTCGGCCAACGTCACGGCTGGCGTATGTTGTACCAGGTGTTATTATTACGGGGGACCATAGTTAATACCAGGTAGGACCTATGGTATACATAAAAACCTTTGTATGTGGCCATTTTTTCTAACAATATTTGGTCCTATTACCTATGATCCCCCGTAATATTTATAGTAGTTTCATACCGGTATCAGTGTATGTATATTTTTTGTTTGTTACAGTTAGCACAGGGTATGAGGTTCACTTTTTTCGGGAATACTTTTTAGGTTTCTCTTCCGGTCGGGGGTCTTTTCTCCTGCTGTCAGGTGCGGGACGCGCACGAGGCCCGCGTGTGTACACGGCTCAGGTTTGGACCCCCGGGCGAGGTCTTTGCGCGTGCTCTGGGGGTTTCATAGTCGCGAAAAACAGGGAAGTAAACTACGGAGTCTGTTTCCGCCGAGCCAGAGCCTGCCGGGACAAACGCAACCCCCACAATTTGATTCTTTTTTTTTTGGGGGGGGGGGAAGATTTTTGCCTCTGCTGCTGCTGCTGCTGCTGTATCGCACTCACCGGCTTTCCAGCTCTAAAAGCTTTGTGCTTTGCGGCAGTCACGGTACAAGAAGAGCAGTCCCGCGTCAGGCGGTTCTATCCGCGACGGCGACGGGCCGGGCCGTGCTTCTCGGCCCGTCGAGCCATGCTTCTGCGTGTGTCCGTGTGTATGCCATAATTGCTGTCTTCCTACAGTAGGAAAGCGTTACGAACACATACCGGTAGTCTCGGCAGGCGGCGTACTACAGCAGTCTCGACATGCGGTGTACTACATACAGCTGTCTAAATAAACTGCAGGGGCAGGTCGATATTTAAGCACCCTCCCTCGGAACTACGAAGCCGCGTTTTACGCTACTTGTACAACGGCAGCAGCAGCAGCAGCTGTACAGCACGAAGTACGGCAGCACCGGCAGCAGTAGTCCAATAGCAGTGTTGTAACAGCACCCGCGCGTCACGATCTGGTATTTTGTGACAGCCACGGCGCCTTCGTGTTTGCGTGTGTGCAGTGTTTGTTCTCTCACCAGCAGCAGAAGATGCAAACTCGCGACTATTCCGGGGGGCCATAGTTAATAGGACCTGTGGTATACATAAAAAACTATATATTTCACCATTTATACCAACAATATTTGTTCCTATTAACTACGGCCCCCCCCCACATACTGCCGCAGCACATGTTCACGTCCATTTTTTTGTAGTCAGCCACACGTCGTCGAACCTATCCCGTCCTATACATATATATATATATATATATATAATATATTAGACCAGGTATATATATATTATAGGAGCGCCTGGTGGTGTTTTCTCCCCTTCTCAGCTTGCTACACCTACGGGATTTCAAGTCATGGAATCACACCCCGAAGGGAAAGCCTGTCTGTATATATTTGTGCGTCCGTTTTTTGTTGTTGTTGTTGTTGTTCATGTCAATGGCTTTTCGTGTGTTGTCGTTGTTATTGTGTTATTACGGGGGACCCTAGTTAATAGGACCTGTGGTATACATAAATACCTATATATTTAACCTTTTTTGCTAACAACATTTGGTCCTATTAACTATGGTCCCCCGTAATACTTGCCCGGGCTCATGCTCCGGTTTCCTTCCTTCTTTGTGTGTGGTAAATGAACAAGGGGGAGTTGGCTGAGGCACCCATGGTTGGTTCAGGGCCCGGAGTTCCAGATTTGTGCGTTTTTTTTCACCGGTTTTGTGTATTGTACCGGCGGTGTAGAGTTACTACTGTAGTAGTACGTGTGTAAAACAACTTTAGTGAGAACGGAGGACGAACTTGATCGCCACTCCCCGCCTTTCGTATTCAGTACGATGGCATGGCATTGAGTTGCCTACTCCGGTGTGTGTTATTTGCATTATAAACCGTTCTTTCTACCCGTCGACATCCAGCACAACCAGTGTCCGTGCCGATTATTCAACCCTAGTGAGATACAAGCTCTGTGACCACAAAACTACGCCACAGAGATACTACATTGTTTCCAGGAAGCAGAGTAGACGATGCAATGCCGTGTCATCGTACTGGATACGACAAGCACGACAAACACATTCTAGCATGCGTTGAAAGCTCGAAAAATCGAAATAATCAAAGAAACACAAATCGAGAAAACCCCCAAAACAGTTTCGTCGTCGTCGTCGCCCCGCCCCCCCCCCCCCCCCCCCGCCGGAGATTTGGCAAACAAAACAAAAACAAAACAAGCAAGCCTCTCCACCCTCCCCACCACCACTTCTATCTCCCCCCCAACTACCACCACACCACCCCAACCCTCCGCCACAAACTTAACCCCACCCCCAGACCAACCCCTACCCCGTCCTCAACATCACCCCCACCTTGCATGCCTCCATCCCACAATCCAACTCCACCCTCATTCAACTCCCTACCCCTCACACCTTGACCACCACGCCCACCCCAACCCTGCCCCAAGCCACCCCCTAGCCAAAACCCACGCCCAACTGCGTCCCTATCACACAACTCACTCCCACCCTCCATGGCGCTTTGCGCTCGGTGCAAGGCAATGTCTTGCCCGGTCGGTGAGAGCCCCACGTGCTCCGTCCCGGCATTGTAAGTGTGCCAGGGCATAATGTCTTACGACTGTGGTCATGCGTGGCATGCGTACCCCCCCCCCCCCCCCCCCCTCCCCCGGCCACCGCCGCCAACCCCATGGCACTATCCTAATCCTACCATAAATCTCATTCCTACCCCGCTTCCGCTACCACCTGTTCCGGGTTTTTATGTCGAACCACGTTTTGCAGCCGTGGGTGCTCGAGACACGCCCAACCTCAGCCCAGACCCCAATGTATCCCCTCTCTCCGACCCCATCTCCCTACCCCCTCTTCCCCGCCCGCACTGCCACCCCTCTAAGGATGCCAGGAGACGGCACTCTCACCCCTTGGACAAGACAGCAACTTTTTACTTGACATGCCTTGACCGACTGACGCGAACCTAACTACTGTAGAGGTAGGTTTTTGGTCTGGATGACTCGGCCTTCGTCCACCCCTTTTGACAGCGCACGTTTCGCGTGGCTTGACGTGTCACCTCACCATCTTTGCCACCCACCTGTCGCGGACATGTCTCCTCACTATCTTGTGCGGCCCACCTGTCGCGGGCGTGTGATGGCGTGCAGGCGTTGGGCTCGAGGCCGCCCTGGCTGGACAAGAGCGGGTTGCAGGAGCTGTTCAAGACCAAGGGCGGCGACCTGCACATCCGGACCGTGGCACGCATCCAGGATTTGATGGTGACGGAGTCTCTTAGCGATTTGGTAGGTATATTCTGTAAACATGTCCCATGTTGGTCTACAACTGTGTAATCATGGTCGTGATGCTATTATGCATCGTCTTTTGTACCAATATCATTGTGCCCCGTGCAAATATCGAGTTGCTTTTGATGGAAAGGTGGGGGCGACAAGATATCTGTGGGGGGTATTTGGGTCGGGAGAAATGCGCAGTTGAGAACGTTAGATCGTATGCTTGGAAGCTCGCCGCGAGTCGACGAGAAGAGAAGGACGGGCTGAAGCCTCGCGCGGTGAAAACGGGGACAAAACATCACGACCTCCGATGTTTGTGGGCGAGTTGGCTTGTAACAATAAAAATGCGCACTTGAGAGCATTAGATCGTGTACGTGGAAGACATTAGATCGTATACTTGGAAAGACATGAGGCGACGAGGGAGAAAAAGAATGGAAGCCTTCCCGCGATTAATGTGAACGCTCGTTAACCGTAGTAGAACGATAACAAAATGGAAAGATTATTTTTTAAACTCGAAAATGGTGCAAATATCGTCCTCCGAAATCCATGGCGACCCCGGGTCTTTTTTTTTCTCTTTTGAGATTCTGTAGACACAAAATACACGATATAATTTATTTATTTTTGCGCGCGCGCACGAAATATATTGAGGATCGTAACGGTCTCGGTCTCCTCTCGGTCTCCAACCTCGATATCGATTCTTGCAAAAAATAACCTATTTTACGGGGGGCCATAGTAAATAGGACAAAATATTGTTTGTAACAATTAGCTATTTGTATAGGCTTTTGTGTGTACCGTAGGTCCTATTCAATATGGTCTCCCGTAATACTGTTATTATAGTACCGTGGGGATCATGACGGACTCTCGTAGAGGTTAGGGGGGTGTACCCTGTTGTGTGTGCTGCCATGTGATGCACCGGTACAGTGAGAGATGATTATTAATAGTCGGTTCGAACAAAATATTTTTCGGATGATCCGAGCTTTCATTGGCTGCTTGGGACATGAACCATCATGGCTCTCGAGGGACGCACTGCTGTGGTTCTGAGTCGCGGCAGAGAAGGAAGAGGGAGCACAGCAGTGGCCGTTCGTTTTGTCCGTGCCCCTCGCCAAGAGCCTCACAAGCATAGCCCGAGGCCCACAAGCGAGTGGTCCGACACTGTTTAGCATAGGACCTAGAACTGTTCAGGTTATACGCATATAAATACTTGGGGAGTACGCACGTATTGTGTTGACAATGAATCATGTCTGGTCCCCCGTTATGTAAATACCGTCTCCGAAATCGATGTCGATTGAGTCTTCCTATTACGGGGGACCATAGTTAATAGGACCTACGGCATACATAAAAAACTATATATTTCACCATTTTTACTAACAATATTTGGTCCTATTAACTATGGCCCCCTGTAATAGTTTGAAAAGATTGTCGCGGAAATCTTGTCGTGACCTTTTTTTTTTTGCTTCAAAAGACCTACATTCGAGCCAAGATCTCGGATCTCGATCTCTTTGGCGATCTTAAGGCAGGAGCGACGAATCCTCCAATCTCGAAAAAAAAAAACACCTGCGACGAGCACGTGAGGACGGTTTCCTCCGGATCAAGGCCAATGACGGCGGAGAGCCCTGCCCGGGGGGGAACAGCGCGCCAGTGCCTTTCATTGGCGCTGCTGCACGCTGCAGCAGTCAGGCTGTTTCTTGCGTCAGCCCGATTAGTTTCAGTCCGTTTGAGTTTGTTTCAGACAGGTGTTGATTTTTTGCAGCCGCAACGAGGGCAAATCAGTCGTGCTTTTCATCGGGCCTGAGTTTTTCCCTGCCGTCCCAGATGGGGGCCAGAGCGAAAGTACGTGTCTCCTTCGAGGCATGTTGAACGCTTACCCGTTGTATGACAAATATGTACAATTTCCGATCATTTCCAATAGAAGCAAACCGAAAGCACAACTCGTTCGAATTTGGGACATGTTTTCCTGCTGAGAAGAAAGTACGTACATTGGGTTTGTTTTCCATCGAAAATTGGAGGAAATGGTAGAAGATACAACCGGGCAATAATTCGTATTGCTGGAGTTGAGAAGCGTGCTTTTTTTTGTTCTGGGCAACCTCTCGAGATGGTAAGTATTCAATGCTTTTTCCGACAGAAGAGCAGGGCTGATTTTTGTTTCCCCCTCTTTTGGGCCTAAGACACCAAACAAAAAATAAGGGAACCGAAACAAATCGGACTGGCGCAAGAAAGAAGCCTCATTTTGCACATGCTCCGCTTCAGGGTCAACAGGAGGGTTCAGGAAAGGGTTTCCAATGTTGTTGGCTTTTTTCACGGGTTTCTTTGTGTCGTTTCGCAGGGCCGGGAAGACCAAGCTGAGGAGACCCTGCTGCGACTGATTCGAGACCCGTACAACCTTGGAGATGCATCCTGGACTCCCGAGAGCGTCGCCGAGACGGCAGAATGGAGGCGACTGGAGGTGAAACTTGTACTTTTCGCACGTTTTTTGTTTCTTGTTTTTTGGATTTTTGAGACATTCTCGTGACGGTCATTCTTATCGGAGAGAGCTTTCAGGGTCGTTTTTATCGGATTTTCCCCCCCAAAAATCGACATTTGTTTCGCGCAATTTTTCAATCTTCCGTATTTTCGTGTTTTTTTGTTTTTTGTTTTTTGTTTTTGGGGCTTTCAAGACATTCTTCTGATTCCGTTTGTGGTTTGGTTCACCGACCAGGCAGACATTGCTTGCATCCAAGCGCGCAGCGCCGTGAGGTGTCTGGCGAGTCGCATGAAGGGTGAGCTGCATGCTTGTGAGGCGGACTTGCATATGGATGACAGCTTCGATGAGAATTTGATTTCCAGTGTAGCCACTTCCAGAGACAGCAATGGGAGTACTACTGTATGTAACTGCCTCTTGGGTTAATCATCTTGAAGACTACGTGATACGATCAACTCCTTTGTGTGGAGTAAAGGTTTACCTCGCACAAATGATCTAACTCGACGACCAGCTGTAGGTGACCGCCAAAAAAACAAACAAACAAACAAACTAAAAGTACCCTGGTTGTCTAGCTTACGTGGTGAGCGGCATGTTTTACAGTGTCGTTGCCAACCGACGCCAGCCCAACCTATATGAAACAGGAGGCGGGAGGGGGGGGGGGGGGGGGGGGTCGCTCAATATCATACATGGCCGTAGTCGTATGACCATAGACCTTCGCATCCTTACTATGCCGAGACGGAGCACGTTGGGTTTTCATCTACCAGGCAGACTTTGCTTACACCAAGGGGGGGGGGGGGAGGGGGGTAATACAGCCTCGGTGACGCCGAAGAGCGCAGCTGAGACCGCCGAGTGGCGGTGCTTGGAGGTCAAACAATCGCCGGGGGAGTTTTCCCCTTTTTTGGCTTCCGTTTTTTTTTCGTGGATTTGCTTTCGTTTCTACTGTCGGCGTGCTTCGGAAATATTGGTGGACGACAAGAGTGCTTGGCGTTTATTTTTTGTTATTTTTTTTTCGTTCATATCTTTGTGTGTGCTCGTTACTGTTTTCATGTTTTGCTTTCGAAAACAGGCTCACCAGAAGCGCATCAAGGAAAAGCACCTGAAGGACGTTATCCAGGTGAGAGGGGATGTACCTGGTATGCGTTGAGTATCGTTTTGGTTGAAGTAGAATTTCGCGTGGAGTTTTCACGGAACAAAGTGATGTTCAAGTTGAGGTTGCAAATATATGTTGAAGTTCGGGTTTTGCCGTTGTTGTTTCCGTTGATATTCAAGTTGAATTTGGTGTTGGTTTCGTTGTTCGAGCTCTCATGTTGAAGTTGAAGTTACCGTTGAATGAATGTTGCCGTTGGTATAGTGTTTGTCCTTTTCACCTACCGTTGATTTCCGAGTCTAATGTCTTGTTGGGGTTCATGTTATGGGTTCATCATGTGCGCGTTGATGTTCCCGTGACCGTTTCGGCTGCCGTTAAATTTTAGGTCGAAGTCTACCTGGGGTGTGAATATTTTTGCGGTCGTGTTTTTAAGTTTGGTGTTGGGTTGGAGCACCCGTTTTAGGTGTTGATGTTGGTGTTGAAGTTGAACTTCAACATATGTTTGGCGTTACGCCGTAGCTACCATTCTACTGTCGCTGCGGTTGGTACGCAAGTTTTTTTGTCTCGTTGGAACTTAAGTTTACGTCGATTTTAAGGTACGTTTTCACGTTATAGCCGTTGGCGCTGCCGTTGATGTTCAAATTCGGATTTGATGTTGAAGTTTGTATTTCCGTTGAAGTTACGTTCCAGCTGCATTAATAAAAAGTTATTAGGACTGCAGTCCCGTTTTGTGGCAAACTACTTGAAACTGAGTGGTTTGTCCACAAAACGGGACTGCGGTCCCAAAGGGGTTAAGGTGGCGTTTAAGTTGGTGTTGCCGTTGTTGAAACTCACATTACCGTTGAAACTGCCACTAGTACGGGGGACCATAGTTAATAGGACCAAATTTTGTTAGTAAAAATGGTTAAATATATAGGTTTTTATGTATACGATAAGTCCTGTTAAATATGGTCCCCCGTAATAGTACAGGGGACCGTAGTAAATAGGGCCAAATATTATGAGAAAGCAAAACGTAGAAAGGACAAAACATTACGAGTAAAAATACGTAAATATCTAGTTTTTTTTTGTATAATGTGGGTCTTATTTACTCTGGTGGCACCATAGTAAATAGGAACAAACGTTACTTACGAGAAAGAAAAACGTGAATAGGACCAAATATTACGAGTAAAAGCACGTAAATATATAGGTTTTGTGTATAACATGCGTCCAATTTACTATGGAGGCTCCCACCATGGTAAATAGGACCAAACGTTACGAGGAAGAAACACGTAAACAGGACCAAATATTGTAACATGGGTCTTATTTACTACCTGGTATGGTCCCACCATAGTAAATAGGACCAAACGTTACTTACGAGAAAGAAAAACGTACACAGGACCAAATATTACGAGTAAAAATAAGTGAATATGTAGGTTTTTGTGTATAACATAGGTCCTATTTACTATGCCCCCCCCGTAGCAACGATGGCGGCGTTGATACTGACGTTGGAGAAAAAATATGTCGGGAGAAAAAACAGAGCTCTTCACGAGGCATGACGCCAACGCACGGGTCGGGTCGGGAAGGCTTCGAAACTCTCACGGGCCGGGTCAAGTCGCGGCAGGAAATTGTTAGGTTCTCACGGATCGGGTCCGGTCAGCCATTGCCCGACCCGACCTGACCGGCGACGTGTACACCCCTATGTCCCCCTGTGCAGCCTTGGAAAACACCGGGTGTAACCCAGCAGGGAGTAAAAGATGCGGCTGTGCGTTCGTGTGTTTCTGTGTTTTTTTGTGATGTGGCTGCAGGACACGGAGCGATCTCTGGCTCTATCGGCAGAGTACGAGGGAACAATCTTGGACTACTCCAGAATGAATGTGAGCGGGTGGTCGCGGTTGTGGTTGATGTTGTCCTGTTGGATTTTTTTCGGTGTTGGGCATGTCGTGTTGGTGCTTGTAGAGAAGTAGATGGTGATCTTGGATATCATTGCTTTGCTTTGCTTTGCTTGCTTGGCTTGATTTGCTTGTTTTGCTTGATTTGCTTGCTTCGTTCAACGTGGGTTAGATGTCTCAACATATCTTCCCCCTCACCGTGATACCCCCTTCGTTGATTTTTATCTTTGTTTTTTGCTGTCGGTTGGATGTCCCAACTGACCCCCCCCCCCCCCCCCCCACCCCCCACCCCCTATGGTCATACGCCTACGGCCATGCATGAAATCGAGTATATCTCTCCTATCGAGTACACCCGCCCACCCCCATCGCCGCCGCCGCATCATGTGTAACGCCTGCGTACTTTTTTGTCCGTAATAAATCGGTTGGTTGTCTGAACATGGTACCCCCCCCCTGCACCGTCGTGACTACCGCCTCCTCACAAATATATGTTGTCTGCTGTCGTAGGTTAGGTGTCTCATTTGACCATATCCCCCTCCCCCGTCCCGGAACCGTGCGTATCGCCTTCGATCTTTTTGTGTGTTTGTTGTTACCGTGAGTTAGGTTTCGCAGCTGACGATGAAGCTTCTGTTCGACTTGGCGAAGCGTCAAGGCCTGAAGGAGAAGGTGACTAACGCGTTCGCGAGTTTAGCTAGAACGGTTATATCTTTGCTCATCTCTGAGAGGTCCTCGATTCTCACTTCTGGCCTGGTCTAGAGATTACAGGGGAGATGAGAGTTGTGGTGTGTATGGTCTAGCTCACGCTGGGGAGTGGGAGGTGTGTAGCCTGCATATTTTGGGACTTTTCCCAGGACTTATTTATCCTGGGCAAGTCTGTACTGCTGTATAGACCGTGAACAACAATCGTGACGGCAGGTTAAGATCTAGATGATATATCTGTAGATGATATATCTGTGGATTGTATATCTGTAGATGGTCTATCTGTAGATGGTCTATCTGTGGATTATCTATCTGTAAATGATCTATCTGATCTGTACGACGTGTGTAACATTGATACCGGTTACAATCGGTACTAATCGGTTACAACCTTGGTACCGGTACTATAATAACCGGTTACAGCCTTGGTACTGGGTAATAACCGGCTACAACCTTGGTGCGTGTACTAACCGGTTACAACCTTGGTACAGGTGGTTGTCGATTAAGACCGTGGTGCGGGTATTAGCCGGTTACAACCTTGGCACCGGTAAATGCCGTTCAAGACCGTTGTTCGGGTAATAACCGCTTATAACCGAGGTACTTGAATTAACTGCTTACAACCTTGGTACTGGTGATAACCGGTCACAACGTTGGTGCCGGTAGTGAGCGGTCACAACCTTGGTACCTGCAATAACTGGGCACAACCTTGGTATTGGTGATAACCGGCTATAACCTTGATACCGGTAATAACCGCTTACAACCTTGGTACCGGTAAGAACCGCTTACGGCCTTGGTACCGGTAATAACCGGTTACGAATTTGGTACCGGTAATAACCGGCTACAACCTTGATAACGGTAATAACCGCTTACAACGCTGGTACTGGTGATAACCGGTTCCGACCTTGGTACCGGTAATGACCGATTAATACCATGATACAGGTATTAGCCGCCTACAACCTTGGAAATAACCGGTTACAAACTTGGTACAGGTAATAATCGGTAACGCTAAAAACTCCGGGGTTTCGCTTTTCATGTGCTCTTGTGCTGTTACATACCGTAGTGTGATGATTTTTTCGCGCGCTGGCTTCTGGGCGTGTGCTTGAAACGCTAGACTTGAAAGTGCAGGGTATTCGAAACCCCGGGGACGTGGAGAAAATATACCCGGATTCACGGTTATACAACGGGTGGGTAACGTCAAGGACCGATTTTGTTTTTTTGCCGGTAATTAATTACCGGTAATTTATTTAAATCGGCATCGAAGACCGTGAGATGTGTCGCGATTCTCGCACTGGACCTATGTACTTGTATAGTGCCACATTCAAATCCTTGAGGTTTGTGATATGGAAAGCTTGGAACTGCAGGGTTTCCAATGAAATTGGATTTTTTGTTTTTGGGCGGGGGAGGGTTATTCGGCGAGGGGACGCCCACCCCGCCCTGCCCCGACGTGACCTTACCCGCCCAGGTGGGTACCGGTGCCGAGGTAACGCTTGTACCGCTGTGGTCGGATTTATAAGGAGCGTTTGTACATATATAAGGAGATCTAACGGTCCTTATATTTCGCCTCCCCGGAAAAAGGGGTAATTTTTCAAAATTTGAATTGACAACAAAAAGCGAACGCGGGTTTTAGAAGTCGAATTTGTGACATCTGACGTTCGTATTGACTTCTGTAAATTCGCGTTAGAAGTGTCGTACGCACAGGTTATCATCATAGTATTACGGGGGACCATAGTAAATAGGACCAAATATTGTCAGTAAAAATAGCGAAATATATATATATATACATACCATATTTGTGTACCGTAGGTCCTATTTAATATGGTCCCCCGTAATAGTACGTACAGAGATGAGTTTTGGAGGAATTTTTCGATCTCTCCAGGATGTAGATAGATTGTGTAGATATCACAGCTGTTTTTTTTTTTTTTTACACGCCGCAGGGAACGGACGAACCCACCGGTCGACCGTGATCAACGATATCACACGTCTTGGCGACGGTTACATTTCCCGACGACACGCGGTAGCTTTGGAGTTAAATAATTTCTGGTTCCAGTTATTAGACCTAGGCCAATGGAAACGCGAAGTTGAAAAGTTTTTTTCAAATATATGGCTTTAAAAAAACAGCCGAAATTTTTCTCCTACCGCCGCTGTGGGAAAAAAAGAGAAAAATGTTTGATTTTATCTTTTTTTTTTCCCCAACTGCAGGCGGCGCAATTTGTGTTTTTCTGGTCGCAAATTGTCAACACGGTGATCGAAACCAGCTCGTGCGACGATCGACGCTCGATCTCCACATAGACTCAGCCCACGGCCAACCCACTCGGCATCTGGCAAGCTCAACGAGTATAGATGACGGCCTCGAAGATATCAGGCGGATCCATGGTCTAGGGGGCGAGAGCTTGCCGGCGGCGTCGTACGGTATCCTCCCAAACCTGAAAAAAATACTATTTTTTGCCATTCGAGACGGATGGAGAAGTTTTGTCTTCTGTTTTGTGCAAACCAGCGGCCAAATGTTTTTTTATCACACGCCTGGTCAGCTCCCGCCACATGACACCGGCCATGGTGTGAAGACGGTGACCCTAGGGTGGGTCGGAGCCCCTAACGAGCGCACTCCGTTCAGAATTCGTGACGCAATCGTTGGTTTTGTTGATCGATGTCTGTCGAGGACTCGGAATCTCGCCGCTTCGAACCAAAGATCGGCCTGAGTTTTTGTCAAGCCGATGTTGGCCCAACATCGGCCCCAGATTTGCTTTTTTTCGGGCTTTTCCACAAGTTAGGAACTTCTTTTTTTTTTTAGGTGGCCCATAGGAAGCGTGTTCTGATTTTTTTTGGCGGGTATCTTTGAAATTCAAACTTTTTATTGCAACTTCGCTGTACCATTGGCATAGGTCTTAGACATTTTTGTACGGATTTTTTTTAGTAGGAGGCGCTCTGCCTTGCGTAAGAAATGGAAGCACACCCGAAATGAGCTACCAGGGTATTCTTCGGGTTGTGTCGCACACTATTACGGGGGACCCATAGTAAACAGGACCAAGTGTTGCTATTTCGGGGGGCCATAGTATATAGGACCAAATGTTTTTATTACGAGGGGCCATAGTTAACAGGACCTATGGTATACATAAAAACCTATATGTTTAACCATTTTTACTAACAATATTTGGTCCTGTTAACTTTGGCCCCCCGTAATAGTAAAAATAGCGAAATATATAGGTTTTAGTGTGTATCGTAGGTCTTATTTAACATGGTCCCCCGTGATACGAATAGTAAAAATAGCAAAATATGTAGGTTTTTGGGTGTACCGTAGGTCCTATTTAATATGGCCCCCCGTAATACAGAAATACGTAAGTGATTCCTCTTTAGTGCCGGCTGAGTAGTGCCGACTGCCCGTTACATATAGTAACCAGTGTGGCGGTGTGCGGAGCATATAGTGCCGGTTGGCGCTATATATATTGCCGGTAGTGTTGCCTGGCGTTTACGTACCGGGACTGTAGAGGGACCACTACTGCTGTGTACGTGGCGGTGCGCGGCGTAACTAGTGCCGGTTGGCTCTACAATATAGTGCCTGTATTGTTGCTGGCGCTAACGTACCGGGACTGTAGAGGGACCACTACTGCTGTGTACGTGGCAGTGTGCGGCGTCAATAGTACCGGTTGGCTCTACAACATGGTGCCTGTATTGTTGCCTGGCGCATACGATACCGGCAATATAGAGGGACCACTGCTGCTGTTTTCCTGGCACGAAATTTTGCTTTCTCTGATGCTAGCTTACACCAATACATCCATTAATACCTGCTACGCGAGTTCCTGCAGGCAGGTTTTGTTTGGTCGATATGGTGCGGTTTTTTGCTGATGATATCTGTCAGCGATTTGATGGCCACGCGCGGGGGGGGGGGGCGCAATGGTCACTGGTCTAGATGTCGCCGCTGACGATTGAAACTGCTCTTCGACGAGACTAAACGTCAGGGCCTCGAGCAAATGTTTTCCTCGAGGCACCGACGTTTAGTCTTCGTCGGAGAGCAGTTTCAATCGTCAGCTGCCGCGGAAGGTCAGTAGCCGTTGTGTCCTACTCTGTGATCGAATCTCTTGGCAGCTTTTTCAGCCCACATCAATATTTATCTCTGAACGAAACGAAGTAACTTATGCAGCAGAAAGTCTTCAGCACTTCCTACCGATGAGATAGATCGTCTGCAGATAGATCATGATCTAAAATTCGTCTAGTTCCTCGAGTGCCATCGCGAGAGGTTGTGCAGGAGCTGTATGTTACAGATCCAAGCCAGGTAGCATGTGCTATATACCGGTAGATCATGTAGCGCGTTAGTTTTTTTTTCCCCCCGTGTTTTCTGTTTTTTCTAGATAAGGCCAACCCCTTCAGGACCGCAATCCCGTTCTGGGGACAAGCCACTCAAATTCCAAGTAGTTCGTCCCCAAAACGGGACTGCTCCTAAAACAGTTGAAGTCACCTTGCGATTTTCCCATGTTCTTGGCATTTTCCATGGTTGAATTCCGCAAGGACCCGGAAGAAATCAACCATAGAGATATCGGCGATCAGGTTTGGTGTGTCGGTGCTTTGTTAACCCTTTTAGGACCGCAGTCTCGTTTTGGGGACAATTGGGGACACATGACTTGGAATTTGACTGGTGTGTCCCCAAAACGGGACTGGAGTTCTAAAAGGGTTGACTTCTTTTTGATTTTTGGTCATGTTTTTGCCATGCTCGGTGGCAAGAAGATAAGAGCACTAAGGGGGACCATAGTAAATAGGACATATACTGTTAGTAAGAATGGCGAACTATATACCAGGTAGGTTTTTGGGTGTACCGTAGGTCCTATTTAATACGGTCCCCCGTAATACTATTTAATAAGTTACCCAGGATAGGTGAAAAGGAAATGCTAAACCCGCGAAAAACATTTCTGAAACGGTCCTTTGTCGATCGCTTTTTTTTTTCCTTGCTACGTATATATTACACGATTTTAATTTCGTTGTTTCCCTTCGACCCGTTCTACGATAGAGGTAGCGCATTTCCGCTATTTTGTTTCTGAAAGACGGGGTTCCTGGACCCCAAGTCGTGGGAATGCCAATCTTGATTTCGAGAAAAAACGCGTTTTGTAGACTCGGGCCATGGGGTTATTCGCCGCGATGCAATTTGATTTCTGCTGTGAAGTCGGTTTTCGGGTGAGGTATGGAACTCCTTAGGTGAGGAGCCTCAGAAAACTTAGGGCGAACCTTTATCGTAGAACGCCTCCTTCAGAGTGTTGCCATGCTCAAAGGAGACAAACTAAATAACACCGCGGAAAAAAAGCGTGCGACTGATGAAGTTGGAATCGCGGGACAATCGCACGGTTTTCCGTGTTGACCACGGTGAGACTCACTCTGGAAGGGAACAAGAACAAATTATCAGGAAGCAAAACAAAAAAAAGCAAAAAAGTTCCTTGCTCTGCAGGTTGCCTTTTTGGGTGGGTTCCTCTCTGATGCTTGCCGCCTTCTGTGGCGAGTCGACCGACAATCAACGGACCGAAAAACGTAGACAAGAGGTGATGGAGGTCGATTTTTTTCTGTATTTTCACGTCTTCTCGGTAGAAAAAAGGGGACAGGGAGCTGAAAGGGAGGGAAAAAAACCGAACAAACAAATCGGAGAGCGAAATAAACTATTAACTACTGTAGTAGTGATTCTTGAGTACCTTTTTTTTTATATCAACACGAGCTCTCGCGCGTTTTTTGTCCTTGGCGTCGATCTCGTCTCGTTTTTGAAGGTGGCATGTAGTATCTGCAGGGAAACGTCAGCAGCAAAACGGAAAATGAAACAATTCCGCGTTTTATTTTTCGTTGTTAGTAGGCCGTTGTCGAGGAAAGCGAGCGCTAAAAAAAAGCCCCACCTCTGTGCGAAGTCGAGGCTGTGTGTGGTTTTGTACATTAATCTCCGGCGCGTTATTCCGTGTTTTTTTATCTTAGTCTTCTCGCCGTCGGGGCGTGTGCTGATGCCAGCGCTGTTCATCGGGGAAATGGACAGGCGGCACGGGCAATCGCGAGAGAGTCGATGTTGTCGCTACGGCAGGAAGGGCTTCCTCCATAATGCCGGCTCGGTAGTGCCGGTGCCCGATATAGTCCCGGTACCCGATATGGTGCCGGTTGAATCGCTCGGCACAGATGGGATTAGACCAGTGTGGTGCGCGCGGTGGTGTACAGAATAATGCCGGTGTGTATCGGCCTCCCACATGCCGGCATCATAGAGGGGGGCCACTGATGTTGTACTCGTACTGTACGTCGATTTTTGCGCTCGGGTTTTAGGTTGTGGTTTCCAGTCAGATATCCTTGACGTTGATTGTTGGCGACATGGTCCGAGATCACGCACGACCGCGCCACGAGTAACGGGTGTATCGTTACGTACGTACATAACTCTTTTTTTTATTGTGCTTGCTCTCCCTCCTCGTTGTTGCCATGTTTCACAGCGACAAGATACTACCAGGTATTAATGAGTATACCCAAATCGCTGTGAAGGGTTGATTGTGGAATAGAAACACCCGGTTACGGTATATACCAAAATCGCTCTGCTATTGTATTTTTGTGCGTTTTTTACCGTGTACGAGATTCTTACATTTTTCCTGGTGCCGCCTGGTTCGGTACATATTTTTTCTCTTGGATTTTTTTTTATGGGTGTAGGTTTGGTCTCTCCGTGTTTTCTTCGTTTTGTTTTTACGGGGGTGTTGTGTTTTTATGCTTTCTTATTATTTTCGCTCCCAGTAGTTTCCTTTGCTCGTTTTATTTTATACTGTCTGACGTTGTTCTGTACGTTCTTGCTGTTGCTCTTTTTCGTGGTTTCTTTTTTTTCCAGATCCTCGCCATGTTTGCTGGAGAGAAGATCAACAACACAGAGAACCGCGCGGTTCTCCATGCTGCCCTACGCTCCGACCGAGAACACTCCCCCATCATGGTAGACGGCATAGACGTGATTCAACAGGTATTTCATGCCGCCAGTATACTGTCGTATTGACCCAATGGAGTAACGTTAACGCGTTTTTCCAGTGTACTGGCACTTCATGCTCCGTAGTACATCTATGCAGTAGACTAGGGTCACGGGCGGAGCCGTGGGTGTGCCGTAGAAGCGAGTAGTACCGCGAACCCTCTGGTGTTCTCCCAGTATACTTCATAGGTACCTGGTACAGTATTACGGGGGGCCATATTAAATAGGACCTACGGTGAATACAAAAGCCTGTTTATTTCCCTATTTTTACTTAACAATATTTGGTCCTGTTTACTTTGGTCCCCCGTAATAGTGGTCTCGCCATAGTGCCGGTATGCGCCAGCCACAATTGCCGGCCCCATAACGACAACCGCCACCGCCACGCTGATCAATCCCATGAGTGCCAAGCGAAGTCACAGACACTACTGTAGCGGGCAGCCGGCAATACTCGACCGGCACTATCGAGGGACCAATACTGTACCGTGCCGTTCATCAACGTGGCTCGATAGTGCCGGTATGCACGCGGTAGCCAAGAATATCAGCAATATAGCGGCACCCGGTACTGCCACACTGATCAATCCCGTACCTGGTATGTGGCAATCGATTTTCACTGTAGCGGGCAGCCGGCAATACTCGACCGGCGCTGTAGAGGGACCGCCACTGCACCGTGGAGGCGTTTTTTGATAGAGCTTCACCAATTTTTTTCCGAGGCTCCTCACTTGAGGAGCTCCTTACGACCTCACCAAAAAAAAACGGACGACAGCAAAGTTCAAATCGCATGCCGATGAATAATCCCATGGCCCAAGTTCACAATTTCGTTTTTTTTCGAAACAAGATTGTGGCATTTCCGACGAATTTTGGGTTAAGAGGCCCCGTCATCATAAAACAGTTTAGCGGAAATGGGCTACCTCTATCGTTGATCAACGTGGCTCGATAGTGCCGGTGTGTATGCGCCAGCCAATTTTACCGGTACTATAGCGGCAATCGGCGCTGCCACGCTGGTCGATCCCATCTGTGGCGAACGATTTTACAGACTCCCTCGCGGGCAGGCGGCAATACTTAACGGGCACTCTAGAGGGACCACTACTCTAGGAGGGATACCGTGCGGCACTCTAGTACGTGGCGTTGCGGTCCATTTATAGTGCCGGTGTGTATGCGCCAGCCAAGAATACCGGCACTATAGCGGCAATCGGCACTATCAATAGCATATGTGCCCATCGATTTCACAGGTACGATAGCGGGCAGCCGGCAATGCTTAGCTGGCGCTATACAGTAACCACTACGGCTGTGCCGTTGCGCTCTTGGGCCGGGGCTACCCCGTCATCTTGGTGGAAGCCGTGGACGTGATTTGTGAGGGGCGTTCAGTCACTATTATAGTACGGGGGGCCATAGTAAATAGGACCTACCGTACACTAAAAAAACTATATATTTAACTATTTTTACTAACCATGTTTGGTCCTGTTTACTATGGCCCTGTTACGGGCGTTTAGTGACGAATACGAAGACTAAATGGTCCTTATATATACGACCAGAGTGGGAGTTTTTTTCGGTGTGTTGTCAAGAAACCGAAACACTGCCGTTCACAGATGCTCCCAGTATACTCATGCTTCCCCCCCCCCCCCAAGTATACTAGGAGCAAATACTGGGAATATTTGGCACTGCGAGTATATACTGTAGTCTAATGTGCTCCCAGTGTAGTTCACAGCTCATATACTCCACGCGGGGCTGCGGGATCGCCCTCCCATCATGATGGAGGGTGGCCACGTGATGGAACAGGTATTTCATGCCGGTACATTGATAGCTCATCGTACCCGGTACGTTTGTCCGTACCCCAAAATGTGGGTGCAGTTGTTCCCCCCTCTAATTTCAACACGCATCTGCGATGTTGATTCTGGACGCAGGCGCACTACACCTTCCACCCTGCGTACTGCTGTAGTAGTTTCAATACCTTTGTTGATTCTGGACACAGGTGTACAGCACACTCTAAGTGCTGTAATTCCCAAGATCTTTTGTGCAACTGTGGATTCTGGACACAGGTGTACATCACACTCTAATTGCTGTAATTCCCGAGATCTTTCGCGCAACTGTGGATTCTGGACACAGGTGTACAGCACACTCTAATTGCTGTACTTCCCCAGATATTTTGTGCAACTGTGGATTCTGGACACAGGTGTACAACACACCCTAATCTATTGCCAATGTGTTTGTGCAACTGTTGATTCTGGATGCAGGTACACGGCGCATCCCATTCTGACTCCAAGATGTGTGTGCAATGCTTGGTCTGGACATGGGGGTAGGACATACCCCCCTCTAAACCCCTCATGTCTGTACCCGAAAAAATGGTGAAATCCTACTCTATTTCCCACATTTCTGGACACAGATGCACGAGACATACCACGCTACAGCAGTGGTAATTCCAACATGTATCTTCACGTTCCTGGACACGGGTGCGCACGAGACATGCGACTCTAATTCCAATATGTTTGTAGCCCAAACGTGGGTGCACGCAGTAATTCCAATATCCATGTGTATTTTACTGGTATGGTTCTGGACACAGGTGCACGACCCATCCCCCAGACTAATTCCAACATGTTTGCTACTGGTACCTTGTACGAGGGTATGTTTCTGGACACAGGTGAACGGCCGATAAAACCTGTTAACATTCATAATCTACTGTAATTCCAACTTGTAGTCTACTGGTATGTTTCTGGACACAAGGTGCTCGAGCTATCCACACTTGATTACTTGTTGTACAGTATTTCCGACACCTGTTTTGATCGGCGTGTTCCTGGACAACAGGTGCACGAGACGTTGGATAAGGTCAGGACCTTCTCCGAGCAAGTGAGGTCTGGAAAGCTCCGAGGCGCGACCGGCAAGCTGCTGACCAACATCGTCGCGGTCGGCATCGGCGGGAGCTATCTGGGCCCGGAATTCGTTCACGAGGTGCGGCAGAAGAACTTTTCCTCCCGTACTCGTGCGTTGCCTTTGTTTCCCCCCTCCCCACAGTAGGAGCTGCGTCGCTGCGTTTGGCCAGTTCACCACGTGGTCCAACAGTAGACAAGGGTAGTACTTCGAGGTACAGTTTTTTGTGTGATAATAGGTCCTATTTGTAGCTGGCGACGTTTAGTCACACAACTCGCATCGCCATACGTGTAGATGCGGACGTGCCGAATGTTTGGACGGCCGCTTTTTTTTCTTCCCCCGAAATAACTGGACAACCATTTTTAGCGGAATAACTGGGACAAAAAACTTCACCCGAACAAAATTATCCCCTCCTTTTCTTTTCACCGACCTACCTACTGCTGTAAATATATACCGGTATATAAGACGCTCTACGTGATGGCCAATAAATGACGGCCATAATCATGCGACCTCTCTTGTTTTTATTCACTCACCCTCCCGTTATGTATTTGTGTGTGTTTTGTGGTCATTCCGGTTTGTTTCTGTTGGGGTTTTTTTTTTCGCTTTTTATTCGGCAGGCTTTCAAGACTCAGGAGTATGCGGGGAGGGAGCAGGCCGAGCTGTACCGGCTGCGGTTCCTCTCGAATGTCGACCCCGTTGATGTCCGTAGGACCCTGTACGACCTGGACCCGGAGGAGACGCTCGTGGTTGTTATATCTAAGACCTTCACGACTGCTGAGACCATGCTCAATGCGAGGTAAACGCAAGAGGGTTATATATATATTCATTGGTCTAGTGATTTAGTGATTTATTGGTGCCTGATTCAATGATCAAGTAAGGTAGTGATTCACAGTTAGTAGTGATTGGTTGACTCGTTGATTTGGTGATTTTGGTTTGGGTTGTTATCGATCGGAGTAGGTTTAGCAACCTGGGAGAAGGGATCTTTGGGGATGCTTTTGACTTGAAAAATGCATGGCGTGGTCTGCACTTCGGAATCGTCGTCCGCAACTGAGAAACTTCCTGGTTCGATGCAAACGCGGCGCAGCCGCCTTTATGGCGAGTTTCGGCCCGTTTTGGCTGCGGTTTGGGGTTAGGGTTAGGGTTAGGGTTAGAGTCAGGGGTTGGATTGGGTCTTCGCCTGTACCTTGATCCCGACATGAACCAAAAACACCTGAACAGCCTACCAACCTGAAGATCCCTTCTCCCAGATTGTTAAAGGTCCTCATCGATCGTGTTTTTGTTTTTTGATGAGGCCGTGCTCTACGCGAGGCGAGCAAGGGACCCTTTATGGTTTCTCCGTACGTTCGCGCTGTTTGCAGGGAGTTGAGTTTCAACCATTCAATCGGTGGCACTCAACGCTGACTTTACACAAGTATTTTGAAAAATATGTACCTGGTACAACACTATTTTTTTTTATTTTTTTCGTTTTTTTAGGACGGCTCGTCAGTGGCTTTGGGACACGATGGGCAAGGAGCCTACGGTGGCGATGAAGCACATGGCGGCCTGTGCCAGCGAATCAGCTGAGGAGAGGGTGGCTTCGTTCGGCATCCCCAAGGTAAACGAAAACTTCAGGCACAGCCAGGGGCCACTCACTCGGAGGGGTGAAATGAATATGACCCCAACACAAGGGTACACTGAATACGAAAAAAAAAACTGAGTTTAACAAGACGGGGGGCGAGGTGGGGGGGGGGGGGGGGGTTACTACAATGAAGTGAAGGGAAAAAACATGTTTTAGGTATTGTTCTGACAAAAGTCTCAATATGTTTTATTGCGGGGGGCCATAGTTAATAGGACCTACTCGTATGGTATACATAAAAACCTACCTGGTATATATTTTCAACCAGTTTTACTATTACGGTGAACCATAGTTAACAGGACCTATGGTACACATAAAAACCTATATGTTTAACCATTTGTACTAACAATATTTGGTCCTGTTAACTATGGCCCCCCGTATTAACAATATTTTGGTCCTATTAACTATGGTCCCCCGTAATAGTTGTTTTTAATTCCGCGTTTGCCTCTCTGGACGGAAATGTAAGGACCGTTATGTACTGATACTTACACCCCTACGTTGCTTATATTTCCGTATACGGTGTCTGACATCCCTCCTCAGGTACCTGGTATATAGGAAGGCCGATTTGGGCCTTGACGAGGCCCAAAAGATGGGAACTCCGTAGTATGTAATTATACGAGTACCAGGTAGTTATTAATATCAGTAGCAGTATAGTGTTCCGGTTTTGGGCCCCCTTGTCTGGCCGCCCTCCTCGCTAAAACCAGTATATATAGTAAGGCCGAAGCGGTCCTTGATGAGGCCCAAAAAGGAGCAGGCGGGTTTTGTTTCTGTTTGGTCCCTGCTGAGGCACCTTGTTTTCCGTCGTTGTTGCGGTACAGTCTTGTGAGCTCCTTTTCTGCTTTTTCTGTTTTTTGTTTTTTGTTTTTTGTTTTTTGTTTTTTGTTTTTTTTTGTCTCGGTATATGCGATCCGTTCGGTTTCATTTGCAACCGGTATGTGCAATGCACAAGGTTCCTGCGGCTTGTGCTGTTTTTGTTTTGTTGTTGTTGTTGTTGTTGTTTTAGTGTGGTTGTTGTTGTTGTTGTTGTTGTTGTTGTTGTTGTTGTTGTTGTTGTTGTTGTTGTTGTTGTTGTTGTTGTTGTTGTTGTTGTTGTTGTTGTTGTTGTTGTTGTTGTTGTTGTTGTTGTTGTTGTTGTTGTTGTTGTTGTTGTTGTTGTCGTTGTTGTTGTTGTTGTTGTTGTTGTTGTTGTCGTTGTTGCTGTTGCTGTTGTTGTTGTTGTTGTGGTTATTGTTTGCAACTCGTATCTGTTGGATGGCGTTCTTATTGCCTCGCTGTTGATGACGGTGCTGTCTCGATAACCGCCGTATGTTGTTGCGATGCCGCCGCAGGAGCGCCTCTTCCCGCTGTGGGACTGGGTCGGCGGACGCTACTCGGTGTGCTCCAGCGTCGGAGCGTTACCCCTGAGCCTCAAATACGGGTTCAGGCAATTCGAGAACTTTCTCGCGGGTGAGAGAAGGTTGTTGGCGTTGTTTTCGTATAATAGATCTGCTTGCCAAAATCATGATAGCCAAAAGCCTGCATGTGGGGAAAACCGTACGTTTATTTTTCTTCCTTTACCCCTAGGCCTCAAATATGGGTTTAGGCAATTCGAGAACTTTCTCGCGGGTGAGAGAAGGTTGTTGGCGTTGTTTTCGTATAATAGATCTGCTTGCCAAAATCATGATAGTCAAAAGCCTGCACGTGGGGAAAACCGTACGTTACTTTTTCTTCCTTTTCCCCGCGAACTCGTTTATTGTTTTCGCCTCCGTAATAGTATTGCGGGGGACCATAGTAAATAGGACCAAATGTGGTTGGTAAAGATAGCGAAATATAAAGGTTTTTGTGTGTACCGCAGGTCCTATTTACTATTACGGGGGGCCATAGTTAATAGGACCTATGGTATACCGTAGGTCCTATTTAAAGTGATCCCCCGTAATAGTATTAGGGGGGGGCCATAGTTAATAGGACCTATGGTATACATAAAAACCTATATATTTAACCATTTTTAATGACAATATTTTGTCCTATTAACCATGGTCCCCCGTAGTAGTCGTGAGTCAGATCCGGGGTCACGCAGTCACGCAGCAGGCTTTTCTTCCCCCCCCCCCCCCCCCCCCCCCGCCCTCCCCGCCCCATCACGCTTCATGCCTTGTTTTACTTTTGTCGCGAGAAGACTTTCAGCCCGTTCTTCCCTTGTAGACTCGCGTCTAATTGCGTGGACGGTACCAAACCCAGCTGAAAATAAATATAGCTACGTACAGCCTCTGGCGGAAGATCCTCAAATCAAAGTATGTCTCGTGGCGGTTCGGAAAAAAGAACGGTCAGATCATCTATAGATCGGTCATTCCCACGTCACGATCTAGATCGTTCGGGGCGAGTAGACTCCTGATCTGTATGACCCTACCTGTATGGCGGAAAGCCGTCAATCCCATGATGTACAACCGACTCCTACTTGACGTAGTGGCGTCAAATGCCGTCAAAGGCTTGATGTACAGCGGCCACACACACACTCTCCTTGACGGACAGCCGTCAAGAACCCCCCCCACACACTATTAGCCAGTATGTTTGGGTTGTGTAGGGCCCTTGACGGGTCAATGATACAGCAGCAGACCGTTGACCGGCAACTTTGTTGGAGCGGACCTGACCTGACCTGACCTGACCTGACCTGACCTGATCTGTCGTTTTTTTTCCTTTTTTTTTTTTTTTTTTGTTCTGCTTGTCCCCGTGTTGCGTTCTTTCTGCGGAGGGGCACGCTCGATGGACAACCATTTTTTGCACGCGCCGTTCGAGAAGAACATGCCTGTCCTGATGGGGCTGTTGGGCGTCTGGAACATCTCGTTCATGGGATACAAGACCCGGACCATCCTTCCCTACGCTGAGGCGCTGCTGAAGTTTCCCGCGCACATACAGCAGGTGAGGAGAGAGAGATTGTGCGGACCCCTCGGGCAGATCCCCCTCCGGCAGATAATCGACAGATCATCGGCAGATCATCGGCAGATCGTATACGGATCATCGACAGATCATTTACAGAATAATGGATTCCCGCGTGGTGTGTACTGATCTACCGTACCGGGGATATTTTGCAGGGCAGAAAATACGCGGGGTCTGTTGGATGTGTAGCTCATGTTCCCGGGTGGGAGCCTTGTAATCTGCATGCTCTCTGTCAGCTCCTTTTAGGGCAGATACATCTATTTGGTCTGTATGATTTGTATGGTCTATATGGCCTGTATGGTTTATATGGTCCGTATGATCTATGATCTATGATCTATGATCTAGCGCATGTTCCCGGGTGGGAGCCCTGTAATCTGCATGCTATCTGTCGACTGCTTTCAGGTTAGATATATGTGTATGATCTGTATGATCTGTGTAATCCGTATGCTCTGTATGATCTAGCTCATATTGTTGGGAGGGGGCCTTGTAGTCTGCATGCTCTCTGTTAACCAAGTCATTCAGGACTCCCCAAGATGGCGACCGAAGCAACTGGAAAGATTTGTTGGTGTTATGAACTGTCTACCTGTCTGGGAGCGACAGACCCTCTACAGATCATTCCCACGTGACGATCTACTGTGTATCTTCTTGGGCAGATAGATAGATTCCTGATTTATATGATATGTGTGATATGTATGAATCAAGTCATGCTCTTGTTAACACCGTCGGGGCTCCTATATAATGACCGGAAGCAATGAAAACTTGGTTGGCGTTACCAACTGTCTGGAATATCTGGTCATGTTGCGTCCGTGCCGTGCGACTCCCTTGTATTCAACCATTGTAAGTCGATCGCGCAGGTGCCGTTGGTGTAACCCTCAGTTTTCCCCTCTCAAGTCCCTAGTATTTTCCGGATGATCTATCTGTAGATTATCTATTTGTAGATGATATATCTGTAGATTATCTAGCTGTAGATTATCTATCTGTAGATGATATATATGTAGAACGGGGGCTGTCTTGGGCTCCCCGCAAAAACAGCAGTTTCATGCGTTGCATAGAAACACCCACGACCCCCGCGTTACATACAAACACCAGGGGTGTGGTGGTGGGGTGGTGCACAGGGTCGTTGTCGTGGGGGTGGTGGTGGTGGTGGTGGTAGAGCGCTAGTGGCGGAAAATTGAAGCTTTGGGTGTGTTGCCCCTCAGCGTGCGTACTGCAAGGGTCGTCCGTGGTGGGCACACCGTCACAGTGATGCCTCATACCCCCGTGTGAAGGCTTACGTTCCTGCTGGGCCAACATAACGTTAGCTTAATGAGCTACACTATTCGCGCGATCCTGCTACAGCAGTAGACATCTGCGGAGGCGTTCCTGAAATTCCCGTCAATCATCCAGCAGGCAAAAATTTGTCGGTGGTGGACTGAGGTAGTTGTGGTAACTTGTTTTCGATTGATGCGTTCTGCCCCCTTCCCCTCCTCCCCGCCTGTCAAGTGGTTACTGTATGTACAAAGTCTAAACAATATTAATAGTATAACTTCACCATCGTGCTTTTTTTCGTTTTTTCGTGTGTTTCCCTCTCGCTTTTTCGTTTCCCATTTTCCTCCCCAAATTTGTTTTAGCTGGCGATGGAGAGCAACGGCAAGCGAGTGACTCGGAACGGCAGGACGGTTTCCTATGACATCGGTCAGGTTGACTTCGGAGAGCCGGGGACAAACGGACAGCATTCCTTTTTCCAGCTCCTTCACATGGGACAGGCAAGTGTTTTTTTTTACCAGAATGGAGCAATTTTTTGGCGTTTTTGTGCCATTGACCAGTTTTTTTTTGGCTTCCGGTTTTGACACTTGCTGCGATCGAGGTAGCACTGTTATGGCGGAAACGGTTTCTGGATGACGGTGCTCCTTAACCCAAAATCGTCGGAATTTCGTAGTTTTTGGTTTTTGGTTTTCCACGCGCGCTACGATAAGATAGAGGTGTAACACTCTTTTAGCTAAAACGCTTTCTTAACCTCGAAATCGTCGGAATTTCATGATTTTTGGTTTTGACGCGTGCTACGATAAAACAGGGGTGTAACACTTATTTGGCTGAAACGTTCCTGAAATGACGGAATATCGTTTTTGTGTTGCAGTGCGTTTCGTGTTATTTGGCCATGGCATTAATCATTCATAGGGTAGCGTCTTCGTTTTCCTTGAAGGTGGGGTATACAACCCCTCAAGATCAAGTTGGAGCCTCAGAAGAAAAATTGTGCGCCGCTACCGCCAGAGAATGCGTCTGTTGTTGTGTTTCGTTACTCTAGCTGCTTCGCGTGAGACTCGGTACACATCATGTTACAGCAATAGGATGCTGTCGTTTTGGTGTGTTTGATGAAGCAGGTGCTTATATTGTTTGGTTATTTTTACATGGGGCCTTCAACCGGAGGTACGCGTTGGGTCTTTTCGTTTTTTTCGTGATAGACCAGGTCCAAGGTCTTGTTTTTTTTGTTTTTTTTTGTTTATTTTGTCTGTTCTGTTGTGTTTTTGTTTTGTCGGTTTTCGGGGCTGGGAGGGTTCACCGTTTTGGTTTTGTGTAGTTCAATCCGTTTCTGTCGTGTTTGTCTTTTCTTGCACGCTACGAAACAATTTTGTCCGTAGAGGTCGGGTGTCACAATCTCACCTTTTCTCTAGGTCCCTCGCTTTGGTTTGGATGTGTTTGTCCCCCCCCCCCCCCCGGCCGTTTCTTGTTTTTTCATGTCTTTTTGTTTCGTCTTTTTCTTATTCTTTTTTTTTTTAATTCTGTAGATCTGCCCAGCGGAGTTTATCGGTTTCATCGAATCGCAGCACCCGCTGCACGTGGAGGGGGAGCCTATCTGCTCTCACGACGAGCTCATGGCCAACTTCTTCGCCCAGGTGAGCCCATCGAAAACGCCTCTTTATGTGGCTCTCTGTTTTCTTGATCGCGTATGGGTCAGCGGTCGGTGGTAGAGACGTGTAATCCTTTTGCTGTGGAGGGTTGGATTCGCCTCTCGACTAGCGTGTTTTGTTTTGCACAGGACGCGTACGAAATTTCGATTAGTAAAATCGACCGGCAATATATATATTTTTTTCTATATATTTGCATTTTTCGATCCCACATATGAAAGCACCCGCTTACGCAGCCCGAGTGTGCAAAATCAGACCGGAATATTTTTTCCGGTTTGATATTTCCGATGGCCCAGGCCGTCAAATTTTGGATGTTTAATTTTCAAATCGAGAAATGGTATGGCCTTTGAATCCATGAAGTTATCCACGACAGTAAGCGGCAGCAGAACGATGGATGAGCTGGATGGTGACACAGCTGTATGATATAGCGACGTTGCTTCGCGCTCGACGCACAGTCGGCGGGCGGCGCGTCTCTCCGTGGCCAGACTACAGTCGGCTGGCGCGGGCTCGGGCCTAAAAACCAAGAGAAGCATGCTCGGCGCGCACCTCTCCGTGGGTACGCACTGGTATACTACAGCACCAACAGCAGTCAGTCACGTTGTGTCAAAATACAAAACACCAGAACGAGGTTAACTCTAGCGCACTCGGCGCGTCTCTTCGCCGTGAGACCCGAGGCAGTCAGCGTGGGTTCGGACCCTCAGATCCCACACGCAGTGCAGTGCAGCACACCCAACGCGTCTCGGCTTTTGCTCGAATCTCCGCACGCATGGTAAAATTTCGATTTTCTCGCATAGGAAGCCTACCACAGTTATATTTCGGTTTGCGAAAGATCACGGCTGAAAATGCGATCGGGTCGAAATCTGACCCTCAAAATGTGAATCGCATAGGAGGAAACAGCCTTAAGGGCCTTCATTCATTATCGGAGAGTTTTTTTTTTATGTCCATATTTTCCAGGGCTTTTCGCGGGTCATGACCCGACCCGCGGGTCGGGTCACTCGATGTTCAAAATGTCACGGGTCGGGTCGGGTCGGGTCAGGAAGTGTTCAAAATCTCACGGGTCGGGTCGGGTCGGGTCAAGATTTTTTCAAAGCTCGCGGGTCGGGTCAGGTCGGGTCAAAAGTTTTTCAAATCTCACGGGTCGGGTCGGGTCGGGTCAAGAGGTGATGAAAAGCTTACGGGTCGGCCCAGCATGACCCGCGAGTTGTTTTTTGCTGACCCGCGGGTCGGACCCGCGCATTCGGCTCGCGGACCCGACACTTGAATAACTTCCCACTCTCTTACCCAAAGGCTTATCTCGTACCAATACTCCATAACACCCCTTTGGTATCATATTCAGACATTTAAACACCGCCAAATTCATATACGCATGCCCGCATCCATTCATACCCACTACAGCCAGGTCATACATCGCTTCGGGGCACTAAAATGAGCATTAAATTGTTTTTGAAGTGCCCACGCACGGGCCAGATCCGCGGGTCGAACCTTTGGGTCAAGATAAATGGTCTCGCGGGTCAAGGTGACCCGACCCGCATGAAACCCGTGTCTCACGGGTCAGTCGGAAAGTGGCGGGTCGGGTCGGGTCAGGAGGTTTCGAAATCTCGCGGGTCGGGTCGGGTCGGGTCAAGAGATTTTCAAGTCTCACGGGTCGGGTCGGGTCGGGTCATGAGGCTTTCAAAATCTCGCGGGTCGGGTCGGGTCAAGTCAACATACCTAAAAAAAATCGCGGGTCGGGTCGGGTCAGCTGACCCGACCCGACCCGACCCGTGAGGTTTGACCTGACCCGCGAAAAGCCCTGATATTTTCCAGGGTTTTTTGCTTGTCGAGCGATTTTTTCATCTTCCCAGATTTTCCTTGTTTTTTTTTTCTTGCAAACATGTAAAAAAAGAAAAGTCCTCATGTTTTTGCCCTCTTGTCGAATTCCACAAACTCAGGACAAAAACGCGGTATCTTGTTACAATCTTCCAATATGGTTGGAACGTTTGCGGGGAAAAGCCCTCCGATGGCAAAAAAATGTATTTTCGGATGTTTTTGCCCTCTTTCGATTTTCCCACAAAATCGTGTCAGAACGCCGTGTGTCTTGTCTCAATCTTTTTAAAAATTCGATATTCTGGCGAAAACAATTATCTCCAAAAGTGAAAGCCCTTCAGTGGAACTGCTGAACCCGGCGCGCGAGAAGAATCCAGGGGGAGGAAGGGAAATTTTGATACACTCAAGTTTGCAAGCAGCGTAATAATACGCCTACAAATGCTAATATATTAATACTATTATAGCTGTTCGATACGGACTTCATTATTAATATTTCCCTTGCCATCCAACAATGTGCAGCATGACCTTCAACATTGATCACTCATAACTTCCCGAAAGAGCCTGCGGTCACCCACGGCTTATTCAAAGGCGCCGAGGGTATCTAGATTAAATCAAACTCCCGCGAGGTGTGCTGGAAAACATACATGTGTGATTGTGATGCAAGGTACCCCCTTCTTTGGAGCGGCCCTCTATATAGTGAACAACCCGGATGCTGGTCCAGGCTAAGCTCGTATATTTGTTTCGATAAGTAGACGTGTTCCCCGGCTAACGTTGGTAGTATGACCGCTCGTGACCAACGTCTCCGCCCAGATCCAGCCGACAGGAAAACGCCTCTTCCATGTCTGCAGTGTGTGCCTGGTGTGTCTCCAGTGTATCGTTAATAGTAGCAGTAGCAGCAGTAGTAGTGGTAGTAGTAGTAGTAGTAGTAGTAGTAGTAGTAGCAGTAGTAGTAGTAGTAGCAGTAGTAGTAGTAGTAGTAGTAGTAGTAGTAGTAGTAGTAGTAGTAGTCGCAGTAGTAGTAGTAGTAGTAGTAGTAGTAGTAGCAGTAGTAGTGGTAGTAGTAGTAGCAGTAGTAGTAGTAGTAGTAGTAGTAGTAGCAGTAGCAGTAGCAAGTAGTAGTAGTAGTAGTAGTAGTAGTAGTAGTAGTAGTAGTAGTAGCAGTAGCAGTAGCAGTAGCAGTAGTAGTAGTCGAGTAGTAGTAGTAGTAGTAGTAGTAGTAGCAGTTGCAGTAGTAGTAGTAGTAGTAGTAGTAGTAGTAGTAGTACTAATAGTAGTAGTAGTACTAATAGTAGTAGTAGTGGTAGTAGTGGTAGTAGTAGTAGTAGTGGTAGTATGTCTGACGTGTGTACGGTGTTGTGTACGTACAGCGTCGTGAATATCCCGGTAGGAAAAAGCGGCGCTTAAAATCAGTGTATCTGTAGTTTTGTCTACCCTGCACTACCCGAAGCTACCCTCGCATTACCCCCTCTACCCATACCCACCGACACCATTACCCTTTCCCTACCCTCGCCGTCACGGTACACCAGCCCGACGCCCTGGCTGTGGGCAAGGCGAGCTCGGAGCTTGTTCGCGAGGGATGTCGACCCGACCTCGTCCCCCACCGCACGTTCGACGGAAACCGCCCCTCGCTCTCCCTTCTCGTGCCCAAGGTACGATATCGCTGGTGGTAGTGGTGGTGGTAGCGGCGGTGGTGGGAGGCTGGATGGAGGGGGCGCGAGAAGTTTGTTGAAAAGGGCGGCTTGGGGCCTGCTGGTGTATGATGACGCTCTGACCATGGCTTGACTGACGGGGGGGGGGCGGGGGGGGTGTGCTCACTATCATGCATGGCCGTAGTCGTATGGCCATGGAGGAGGGGGGGAGGGGGGGGTGTCGGTGCAGGTATTATTACGGAGGACCATAGTTAATAGGATCTATGGTATACATAAAACCTATATATTGAAGAATTTTTACTAACAATATTTGGTCCTATTAACTATGGTCCCCCGTAATAGTGATGGGGGGAGGGAGGCGGGAGGGGGAGGGGGGGGGGGGGGGGGGGGGGCGTTCTCATATGTTGCTTGCCTCAATGGGGGATGGGGGGCGTTCTTTGACCATGCACCCCTTTCGAGACGGAGTGGGTTAGGGTGGAGGTGGTGGTAGAGTGGGAGGGGCGCGGCGTTGGTCGTGGTGTTGGTGGTCGTCTGCTGCTCCCGTTCCTGTCACCTGTCACCGTTTTCCGTCCACCTGACCATTGCCGCTATCACCGTGTTCCGTTCACCTGACTATTGCCGCTACTCACCGTCCCTGCCTTTTCGCCGTTACCTAAACGCTACCGCTCTGTTACCGGTAACACAGGTTAACGCCTACCACCTGGGCCAGATGCTGGCTCTCTACGAGCACCGAACCGCGGTGGAGGGTTTCATGTGGGACATCAACTCGTTTGACCAATGGGGTGTGGAGCTCGGCAAGAGCCTTGCCACGAACGTGAGACATGACAGTCCCGTATCCCCCCCCCATGCGAGGGTCTATGGTCATACGACTACTACGGCCGTGCATGATAATGAGTACACCCCCCCCCCCGCCTCCTGCTCCTTATGCCGCCTTTTGGGGTCTTGAACGTTTGAGTACTGCACCGTACGGAAACAAAATCTACTGTCAAGTCTAAAAGTCGAGCAATCTGCCGCCGAAACGGGACTGCGGTTCTGAAGAGCTTTTTGAGAACAAAAACATCACCAGGTACGGAATACCTGGTATTCGGCGGGTGTGGGACTGTCGCCTGCAGCTTTGGTGCAGCGGGACAATTGTTAGCTGTGGCCACAACTTGTGTGCGCTGGTGGAAGGCCCGTCGTTGGAGCAGCGATGTCGCCGGTCCTGGTTTTCGTCATATTCGTAGATCTCTTGTCGGTGATATGTACCCTGGTAGGCGTTTTTCCCATCCTCACAAGGGGTTCCCTAAGGTTTTTGGCGCGGTGTGAAATTTTGTGGCGTTCGCTCGTTTTTTTCGTGAAACTTGGTTCAGACATAGGCCTAGGGATTTTTGTTTTTTGTTTTTCGTTTTTTTGCCTTGTACCAGGTACTGGCTGCATGCACTGCAAAGAGCTGCACGAGACTACCGACACGCCCGCGCGCGCACACAATCGTTTCTATTTATTTATTATTTTTTTTGCTGCGCGTTGATAGTCGACATCACTTGTATTACGGGGGACCATAGTGAATAGGACCAAATATTGTGAGGAAAAATAGCGAAATGTATAGGTTTTTGTGTGTACCGTAGGTCCTATTTAATAGACCCTATAGCGGTAAGGGTGTCATCATGAATCGTCCCCTCATCTCGGTTGTATGTAGAAACTGTTGTACCAGGCATGTACTTGTTTTGAGGGAGAGGAGGTCCGTTTCAATTTTTTTGCGGTCTGGTTCAAATTTCATCTGCCCGAATTCGGAAAAATGGTACCAGGTAACACTCCCATACCTTGTGTCCGAAATTGAATATGTAAGAAAGAGTTGGACGAGATTTATTTATTTTCTGAATTCGGGAAGACGAAGTATATATTTACGTCTACTTTTTCACATTTGTTGGATCGAAAATAAATTGGATCGAAAATTATTTTTATTTTTATTTTCGGAATTCGGGCACGACGAAGACAAAAATGTCGGCACTTGCTCGCGAGTTTGGCGGCTTTACCTGGTGGCGAAGGCGTCACGGAATTATATATAAATCCCGATGGAAACATCAACCGAGGCATATGTTCTTCCATGTTATACAACATCCCTCTCGTGCCTCGTGTGGTGGTGTTAGTTTTTTGGCATGCTGTTACGGGGGACCAATAGTAAATAGGAGCAAATATTGTTAGTAAGACTAGATAAATATAGAGGTTTTTGTGTGTACCGTAGGTCCTGGTTGCTTGGGTTCCCCGTAATAGTTTTTTCTTGTATGTACCATGGTGTCATGTTCTGATTGTTGTTTTTGTCTCCTGTGCTCGTACGATATATGTTTTGGTACCTCGTAAGCATGTTTTTTAATCGTTGTTGTGTTGTTCGGAACGTGGGTTCTGGGTGTGTGCTCTTTCCGGATGTCTTTGATGAGTGAACTGAACAAATTGAAAAGCCACACGCACGTCCTGTACACGATCATGCACATACTCAACGAACTTGGCGCTGTTTCCGTTTGTTCCGCTCCTCTTGTTGCTGCTTTCTTACGATTGTTGTATTTTTCAAGACCGCTTTCGTTTTGGCGATCGGTTTCATTTTCGATTTCGATTTTCGTTTTATTTATCAGTAATCAACGCTTGTTGGTCTCGTTTTTCTGTCTCGTTTTTGTTCCCATTTTCGTTCTCGTTCCCGCCCGGTTCCCGCGTTCTTTTTCATTTTCGTTTTGACTTTTTTTTTTTTTTCATTTTCGTTCTCAACTCTCGGTTTCGTGTTTTCCCTCGGCAGGTCCGCGAGAAGATGCAGCGTTTCCGGTCAGAGGGCCAGGAGACCCCCAGCGGACTCAACCCTTCCACCTCGCGCCTCATGTCCCGATACCTCCAACAGTCCGAAACGCTTGTCAAGAAGGTCGGCAACATCAACCATCGATCGAAGCCAAAGGTGCGATGTTTGTTTTTTTTTCCGACGTCGTTTTTGGTCGATTTTGGCCGATTTTGGTGTGTGATTGATTGATTGTGATATAATACGTACTGGTTGATGTTGATTCTGATACTTTGTTTACCATGCATCCCAGATCCTGCTTTAGTCTTTGGGTTTCCGCGTTGCTGGGGGTACACGAGTATTGGTGAGACCATAAGCGATAGGGATGGTATTTTTTTACGTCGATTTTGGTCGATTTTGGTCATGAGTGATTGTGATATTCACTGTGGTACGTGCTGGTGTTCATTTTGATGATTTGTATAACCATGTATGCCGATAGCACGAGTGTTGATGTTGGGTCGCAAAGCTTGGTTGGATAGGTTTTTGCGATTCGTTTTGGGTAGGTTTCTGTGTGTATGGTGGGTCCTGATTGCTATGGTCCCCCGTAGTAAATGATCTAGAGCACGATCTATCTGTACATGATCTGTAATCTGATCTATCAAGGGGGGACGTAATAATCAGGACCAAATATGCTTAGTAGTAGTAATGGAATATAAAGGTGTTTGTGTGTGTGATGGGTCCTGATTACTAGTGACCCCCGTGCTAGATGATCTAAATCATCATCTATCTGTACATGATCTGTATTATGATATATCAAGGGGGATTCTGTAACCAGGATCAGATGTGCTTTAGTAATAATAATGGAATATATAGGTGTTTGTGTGTGATGGGTCCTGGTTACTATGGTCCCCCGGAGTAGGTGATCTAGGTCATGATCCATCAAATCGGGACCAGATGTGCTTAGTAGAGATAACGTAATATATTCGTTTTTGTGTGTATCATGAGGTCCTGATGATTATGGTCCCCCCCGTAGAAGATGTTCTACGGTAGATGATGACCTATCTGTACATGATCCATGCGAGGTGTGGAATTCGCCACGGTACGACATGATGGCCGGGCTGATCAGGTGTGAAGATAGGGGGCATACTGTGCCCTCCTGATGGTGTTGGTGCTGGTGATGCTGATGTCGAATTTTGCTGTCACAGACCGATGTTGATATGTTGAGAACCCTGACCCTCGTGTCGTGTACCGACTGATATTCTGAGGAAGGTCGGGAAATGATAAATAGTGAAGCAGGGGTGCTTGAAGATGCTGACCTTGATGTGTTGTTTGGATTCGATTTATTTGGTGCCGTCGTTGGTGTAGGCGTTGCTATCGGATGGTCGGCGTTTGTGCTGATGTTGATGTTGGAGGTGATGGTGTATTTTCTCACGCTTTTCGCCGCGGTTTAGGAGCGCTGAAGGCACCCCAGCTAAATGAAATGTACCGGCTATTTTTATTTTTGCCCGAGACATACACAACTCCGGCAGTCCGATCGAAACCGTGAGTTAGAGTGCGCCGGAAATATGAACATGTGTGTGTGTGTATGTGTGTGTTTTTTGTTTTTCATCTCATGTTAGATGGACTTGTGATTGTTATTTTTTTTCCCAGCACGCAAGGGGGATTTTTTGTTTCTCTTGTTGACAACAATCGACGCAACGTGTACCAACCCCCCCCCCCCCCCACCCGCGGTTACCTGCAGGAATGATTCCCCGAACCGTTCTCTGGACCGGCTCTCGCTGGACAGAGCGCGGTGACAGCAAAGGTTCTACAAATAACGACGCCGACGAGGCGGAGGGATGGGGGGGGGATCGGGGACGTACGTCTCCGATCCCCTCTTTGTGGCGCCCGCCTGCGTTCTGTCTGGAGGCAAGCGACGTGGCTTGGAAGTCTACAAGAAAAACGAATCCGATGATGGGAAATAGGGTTAAGGGGGGCACTTCCTGGGATAATTCCCGCAACCGTTCTCCGGATTGATGCTCACTGGCGCTGGACGGAACGTGGTGACAGGAAACGGCGAGTCAGATTAACGACGACGACGACGAGGAGGCGGGGGGAAGGGGGGGATAGGGGATGGACATGCCGGTTTCTGCTTTTGTGACCCCCCCCCCCCCCCCCGTCTGCGTTCTGCGCAGAGGCAAGGTGGCTTAGAAGTCTGCGATAAATATTTTATCAGTAATGGTGGGAAAGACGCGAAGGCGGTTTTTATGCGGGGCAGGGGATACTACGCTATGGGAAAAGGGGAGATTCGTCCCCGCTTCCCTGGTTGCTGTTATTTCTCCCGACTGCGTTCGGCCTCTGCGTTTACCGTCGGGACGACGATACGGCCTTTCGTAGCGGAAGCCGGCGAGAGCACCCCCTTTCGGTACGTGCGATGGCGGAAAATGGGAAGAGGGGGGAGAGGGGATGGACGTCTCCGCTTCCCTCCTACATGTTCCGCCCTTCTCAGCCTGAAGGGTGAAATCCGTAGATGGTGTGGTGTTCGCGGAAGCTTGCGATAACGACGTTTTAGCGGTGCGATGGAAGTAGGGGGAGGTGGGGGGGGGGATGGGGGGATGGGCATCTCCGCTCCCCTACCTGGCATTCCCCCCCCCCCCCCGTCGCCTGAAAAAAATCGTCTTGAAATTGGCGTAAGTTGGCCGGTGTTAACGTTTTAGCGCTGACGGGAAAAGGGAGAGACGGGAGCGGAAGGGTGGGGAGGGGATGGATATCCCAGCTCCCCTACCTTTTGCGCACCGCACTTGAACACCCCGTCTCGGAAGTGACGTTCCTGGAAAAAGACGAATGACGTTCGTTTGAGCAACGAGGCAAGAAGAGCTATATAGGCTGGTCGAGAGAGCGCAGGGAAGGAGGGGGGTTTGACAGGTTGCCGGCGTGGTTAGGAGTGGGCGTTTTTTTTTTTTTGTTACTTCTTCTCTTCTTCTGAATGTGTTTGCCTTTTGGGTGAGGGGTTTGTTAATTGTAATTGTTGTCAATTGGGATGACGTGTGTGATGGGGATATATATGTTTTTTGCTTGTTTTCCTTTTCCTTTCCCTTTTTTTTTTCTTTTTTCTTCTTTTTCGGTTTTTTCCTTGTCTTTTTTTACACCCGGGGGGGGGGGGGGGGGATCGCGTGTTTGGGGCATTATCGCACCTTTTTTTTATGTTTGTCGACCACAACGGGATGCTCTCCGTGAATGCGAGAATCGGCAGGTCACTTTGTTTATCCTGTCGTTTCGATGCAAAGGGGTGTTTTGAGGGGCAAGGGTAGTCGGCGATGGTGGGCAGGGGGGGGGGGGATAGGGGCTTTGGGGAGCTGCAAGGGGAAGGGAGGGAGAGTGGTGTGCGTGGGTAGGTGTCGGGAGGAACTGAGGACCCGGGTTTTTTGCCGATTAGCGGGCAGTGGCCTTTTGGATTCGATCCGGTCCTTGGGCTGGGTTGGGCCGGGCTTGCCTCGGTCTTGGCTGGGCTGGGCTGGGCTTGTGTTTCCTCGCCTCGCCTTGCCTCGCCTGAGAGACACGATGAGGAGAAGAGGGAGGGAGGAGAGAGATGGGCGGAAAGGCAATAGGAGAGAGACCGACCGATCTGAAGAGAGGGACGGAGAAGAGGCCGAGGGAGAGGGGGGGCATGGTGTCCTCTCCATGTCGCCAACCCGTCCGAAGCCGAAAGCCAAAGCCAACTTGGAAGTGAAAACCAGTACCCGATCTTGACCCCCATCTCCACTTTCCTCTGCAGTTGGTTCACGGGTGAGGGCAAAAGCCGCTGCGCGTATTGGGAGGGGGGGGGGTGCGGCTCCCGTTTCGTCCATTTATATCTGGCCATGGGAATGGAGGCTTGAGAGGTGCAATGAGGGCGTCGGGGGAGAGAAGAGAGATGTAAACCCACAGCGTAGACGCCGACATGAACACGAGTGGGATGAGTTGGCGTTTTTGTTGAAGGGGGCGGGGGGTGGGTGATGATGGCGTTGCTCTTTTTTGTGAGCAGGGGAATCAGCAAACACTTTGGGAGGATGGGGAGGGGCGGGCTGGTGTCGGTGGGAGAGAGAAGTTGGCGTTTTTTTGGAGGGTAGGGGGGGGGGGGTTGATGGACGGGGGGGGTAGTTGCACGCGGCTATGATCGCAGTGCTGTTACGGTATCAGTCTGAAGGCTTGGCTGCTGTCGGTCTTGTGGTTGGTGTGCTTCCGTTCGCGGTGGAGGGGGAGAGGGCATTTATGGCTCTCCTTCTGCTCTCCGTCCTCCTCCTGCTGCTGCTCCCCCTCCCCTCTTGGTGGTTCCTCTTGCACGTCCTCCTTCTCCTACTTTCTTACCGGTCTCGTTTTTCGCTGTCCTTGTTTCCTCCTCCCTCATCAGCCTCCTGTTCGTGTGGTGTGGTTTCGGTAGGGTGTTGTCATGATGATGATAGACCGCAGTGCACGTCGGGTGGAGTCGAGGAAAACACACACTACAAACAATCACCGACCGACCCACCCACGGTGCTCGAGAATTCACAAGCCATGTTCCGTTTGGCGTGGTCTGGTTTGGTCGGGGTCGGCGTCTGTTCGGTCGGCGTCAAGTGTATTCGGTTCGATTCGGCCCAATTCGATTCGATCCTGTCCGATTAGGTATGCCTCGGGACGACTTCCCGCTCGATTCTCCGATTAGGTGCATGCTTCGGTACAATTCCCCGTCCGCTCCGGTTATGTTAGACTGGGTCTGTCCCGGTACGGTTTTGGTCCGATTTTGTATTTTTCGGTTTGGTTCGATTCACGGTTTCATTCAGTACGATTTGGTCCGATTTTTTACGAGTATATTCCAAGACGCTGCTAGGTATGATTTGGACTGTTTTAAAACGATGTTACGCCTTAGTCCGGTAGCGATTCAGTTCGGTCCGGTTCGGATGTCGGAGTGGTAGGTTCGGTATGGGAGCGTGGTGTGATGTTTAGTGCGTGGTGGGCTTGGAAGAGACACACCGACTAGCTGCACGCGGTAGTACAGGCGGCAGCAGCGACAGCAACGGTGTTGTTTGCCTGGGATACACGCATCTGAATCAGTAGCAGTACCATCACCACCCTGATGAGGGCGAGCAGGAAACAGTAGCGAGCAGCAGAGGCAAGCAAGCAGCAGAAGCAAGCAAACAGCAGAAGCAGTAGCAAGCAGCAGCAGCGGTAGCGGTAGCAGCCGGCAGCAGGACGAACTGCAGCAAGCCGCAGCAGCAACAATGGCAAGCAGCATTCGTGTTGTGTGTGTATGAGAGATACACAGCAACAGCGGTAGCAGCCAGCAGTGAGAGGCAGAGCGAAATGCAGCAGCGGCAGCATCGACAACAGGAGTTCATCGGCCACCGAAACAGCCACCCGGTGGTGGTCATCGTGCGACCAAAACATGCAGCGTAAGTAAGGAGTGCCCCGGTTTTTATTGAACGGTCCACGGAACGGTCCACGTAGGTAGCAAGGAAAATAACGTCAAGGCTTCAAACAGGATATTGATGGGCGTTCGGGTTCACGAGAGAGCAAGAGAAGAGAGGTTTTAGCGTTCTAGCCACAACATGGGTGCCGTGCGTGTGCGGGCGATGGGTTGTAGTGGAGGGTGGGAGGAAGGGATGATGGGGGGGGGGAGGGAGATTGGAAAGGGGAGGGGGGGGGGGTGCGTGGGAGAGGAAAAAACGGAGGGAACTGGGGTTGGGGTAGAGCCGGGGGAAGGAAAGGTAGGGCAGAGGGGGGGGGGGGCAGGGGTGTATTCTAGCGCCAGAATCGGTCACCCAATAGCACGTCGTAAATAAGGTACTTATTTCTGTACTACTCTTGTGTACCTCCTGAGCTACTGTAGGTGATTACGGAGGCTTTATTTTCCCTGGTTTTTGGTTTCTGACGTTTTTTTTTTATCGTTTCGCTTTGGCCAGATTTCGCTTTTTTTATGGCGGTTGAGCTTGTTTTCGTTTTTTTTTTCGCTCCTGGCCGTTTCTTATTTCGATGGTTTCCTTCTCGGGCCTTTTTTTCTTTCTTTTCACTATTTTTTGGGTACTACTACTATACCAGATAGACTATGCCAAATTCGTTCAGCAACCGTTGTTGTTGCTGCGGAGGAAGACACGATGCGCGGAAGAACCGCCATGCCAATATGTGGAAACCCGTCTGTCTCTTGCGGAGCAGGCGGGCGTTAGGCGTCGTTGTTGTTTGAGGGCCGGATGTGATATGGTTTGTTGTTTGATTGCTGTGTTTTTGCCTTGCTGTGGTGGGGTGGTGGTCATCTGATGCTGCTCGTAGATTGCCTTATCCGGGAGTGGTATAGTGATAATCTCGTGCCATCTGGCCGGGTGGATGGTTGGGGTGTTGATCGTGATGGTGATGGTGATGATGATGATTATCGGGTCGGATCCAGCGATGGTCATGTTGGTGATGATCGCATCTGATCCAATGGTGATGCTGATGATGCTGAGTAGTGCTGATGCCACCATCGCGGGGATGGTTGTGATGATTTTGGTGGCGCTTTGATGGCGATCACGGTGGCGATGTTGATTGATGCTTTTTTGATGATCGATGGTGGTAGTGGTGGTGGTGGTGGTAGGACTAATAATGGTAGTGGTGGTGGTGACCGATGATGATTATTGTGGTGACAATGGGAAGGGGGATAGATACACTACTTTTTAGCATCATCTTGGGGGGCAGGGGCGAGGGGGGGGAGGGGGGGGGGGTGATGATGACGTTGAGTTAGAACAAGGAGGAGGAGGGGATGGAAGTAGGCCTTGGAGGAACAGGCGTTTTTGTGACGGGAGAGAGGGGGTGGAAGGGGGGCGAACGGGGAGAGAGAGGGCAGTCAGTCGAGGACAAGGTATAGGACGAATAGTGAATATATTTGTGATGAAAAAAAATCGCGGAAAATATAACCAATATTGAAAATTCCTTGCTTCGAAGACTACCAGCCGTCAGTCATGAGAAAGGATAATAACAATGCTGACGCGGCTGCAATAAAATGTTTGCGCAGCAGGTCATGATATATACAGTAGATGATCGTCTAGGTCCTCAACTACGGTCTTCAGGAGTTGTGCACCGCCTGTTGTGTATACTTCGAGGTAGCAGGTACAGATCCGACCCAGGAAATACGTGCGGCATATTACAGTAGATGACGCAGATTATCTGGCTCCCACCCCGCAACATGATATATATATATATATATATACCAGGTATATCATACAGATCACACAGATCATACAGCTTATACGGATCTATCTTATAAATACCTATTTGTCCTAAATGATCTAGATCATGATTGAGGTAGGGATTATCTTGTGGATATATACCACTCTGCTGCCCTTCGATGTCGGTCTCAGAGTCCAAATGGGTGGTATGTTTTTGGTCAGAGCGGTAGGGTGTGAAACGTTCTAGAAAAGCGTAGTTCTACGATAGAGGTATTAATAGCACGTTTCCGCTATTGTTTCTGAAAGACGGGGTTACTTGACCCCAAATCGTCGGAATGTCAAATCTTGATTTCGAAGAGAAAAATGTTTTGTAGACTCGGGCCATTTTTTTTTTTTTTTTGCTCATCCCATACATTATCTTCGCACATCTTCTTCTCTTTCTCCTTCCCACTCGTAACTCAGATCCGGGGTCACATAGCAGGCTCTTCTCCCCCCTTCCCGCTACGGTACGTGCCTTCATTTTTATCGCGAGAGGATTTCAGCCTTTTCTTCCTAGTCGACTCGCATCGGATTGTGCCTACCCACGCTGCAAGGCGCTCTCAACAATTGAATCCTTTTTTATTTTTTTTATTTTTGTTTTTGCAAATAAAGTCAAAGTCCGACCCACCTGGGGCTCGAACCCAGGACTCAAACAAGTAGAATTCGAAGTCAACCACTTGAACCACCCGGGCGACCGGCATCCATTGTTCGACGCGATGCATTTTTATTTTTGCTGAAGTCAGTTTTCGGAAGAGGTCAGGGAGCTCCTTAAGTGAGGAG
>JARUPZ010000001.1:20031290-20109735 GCA_031213475.1 Nereocystis luetkeana | reverse complement strand
ACGTTTAGTGGCTTCAAATTTCATAGCGGTACGGCTTCGGCCAGTTTTGCCCCCTTCGACTCTCGTCTAATTTGGGGCACCCTAGCTAACACCAATACCAGCACCTAAGCAGAAACTATCACCCGTCATTTTTCCCCCTCCCAGCGGTTCTTATGTTATGTTATCCCTCTGTTTCACGCGGTTCGGTTCAGCCCAGCCCCGACAGGTTTTCTACTTTCTCTCCGTATTCTTGTGTATCTCGAACCAGGCACAGGTATTTGCGTTTTTTCTCGCCGTTTCTTAAGCCGTCCCTCTGTTCTGCACAATCCACCCCAGACATATTTTCTACTTGATTCTGTATTTCCTAAAAACAGTTTTTTCTTATACACCCAGCATTTAAAAATATATATATATTTATGTTTCTTATCGTACCGCCCCTCTGTGCTGGGCATTCCACCCTGGACATACCAGGTATTTCTTATACATATGTATTCAATCAGGTGTTTCTTTTTTACAGTAGGTTGAACCATTTCTTATACCTGGTCTATATTTATTAAACCCGGTATTTCTAGGACTAGGCACTGGCTGACTCAATCAGTGGCGATTTCGCTGTCGTCAAAACCAAGCAGTATACTGGAGTGCAGCAGTATACTGTCTCTCCTCTCTCCTCCCCCCCCCCGACACGCATTTAGCGGGTTTGCCTAATATACCATGGCGTGTTCCTTGAGGTTGACGAAATATAATAATGTCTGGCGAATACTCCTATGCTGGCCAGGTCAATCGGTAGAATACTACTTTCTGCCTGTAGATTACCACTGCGAGTATATTAATACTGCCAGTAGATACTGTGCCAGTGCCCAGCCCCACGGTAGGTGTTTGCTATCCTTACAGTTCAGGTGCCTTATGTCCCCGACAGATTTCGGCGGCGCAGCAGACGTGGAGACCGAGAGCCTGTCCCCTCTGGCCTTCGTGGTCAGGAAGAAGGCCACCCGACGCCGGATGTCCGCTCGAGACATGACCTCGCTTGCCTCCGATCAGCAGCCAGGTATGACGCGCTAACCCCCCCCCCCCCCCCCTCCCCTCCCCTCCCCTCCCGCGACTCGCCGGACACCTCACGGCGGTTCGCGCTTGTTGCAACGTATGTCTGCCTGGTCGGTGAAAACCCGACGTGCTCTGTCCCGGCGTTGTAGGGATGCGAGGATCGATGGTCGTACGACTACGGCCATGCATGATAATGAGTACCCCCCCCCCCCCCCGCCCTCCCGCCTATGTTCATACGACTACGGCCATGCATGAGATCGAGTACATCTCTCCTTTCGAGTACACGCCCCCTCCCCTCCTAAATCCCGACCGGAGGGAGGAAGAAGGGAGTAGAATTAGAATTCACACAGCGGTATAATGTGGAATGTACAAGAAGGAACGGGATGTGTTAAGAGGAGGAGAGGAGGATAACAGACGGATGCGACATGGAGAAGTTTTGGTGACACTAGGTAGTAGCGAGAAAACGATCGCTATCCTAGGCGATAGATGGTGGCCACAGGCGGCGAAACAGGAAGGGGACACCATCAGCGAAACGTTTCTATGTACTGTGGTACTTATATATGGAAACAACGCGATGGGCGACCAACTGTTAGAGATGTATTTAAAAGGGGTCCGTGGTCAATGGTCAAATGGCTAAGGCTAGCAACAAATGAGTCCACCCTCCACCCCCATCATAAAACCTGACGTTCTCCGTCCCGGCAATGTAGAGATCCTAGGGTCTGCGGCCATATATACGACTACAGCCATGCATTACATGAGTACCCCCCCCGCCCCCCCCGGCCCATTTCCCCATTCCCCGGCCCCCTTCCGCCTCTCCCTCCCTAACTGCACAGCGCCTGTGGTGCGATATGCACATCCCACGCTTTTATTTTTTCTCTCTTTTTTGTTTTGTTTTCTTGCTTTTTTTCATACGTATTTCATTCACGAATTTCTGATTTTTTCTCGTCGTTTTTTATTTGTTTTCTCGCGCTTTCTCATACGTATTTCATTCATGTATTTTTTCAGTTTTCTTGTGCGTGTGTGTGTGTGTGTGTGTTTTTTTTTTGTTTCTTGCGTTTTTTCGTATAAATACGTATTTCATTCAACTTTTTCTTATTTTTCTCGTTTTTGTTGTTGTTACATATGTTTTTCTTGTGTTTTTTCATTTTTCATGTGTATTTCTTTCACGTATTTCCTTTTTTTCTCGCTTTTTGTTCTATATGTTTCAGGTGGGGCGTCCTTCTGTTTTCGGTCGGGGTGGTGCTTTCGCTGACCCTCCGTGCCGGAGACCCTCTCTTCATTCTCGCCTCCCTGGCCCTTTCCAGGTGGGTTTCCTAGCAGTTTACGGAGGCAGTTTGATTCCGGGGTACCTAGTGGCTTGGTAGCGCCTGCTGGTAACGAGTCGTCCCGTGTTCTCGGCTCCGTTCTGGCCCTTTCCAGGTGGGTTTCCTGGCATGGTTTGGAGGCATTTGTGTGATCCCGGGGTAGGTATATTATGGCTGTGGCTACTATATTGGAACGTAGGAGGAGTTGAAAGGCTCGCTCTTTGTTCTCGGCTCCCTGGTCGCTTTCCAGGTGGGCTTCCTTGCAGTCTACGGAGGCAGTTTGATTCCGGGGTACCTAATGGCTCGCTGGTGTTTGCTGGGTAACGAGTCGTTCCTTGTTCTCGGCTCCGTTCTGGCCCTTTTCAGTTGGGTTTCCTAGCATGGTCTGGAGGCATTTATTTGTGTGACCCCGGGGTAGGTTTATTGTGATAGTGGCTATTTATTTTAAGGTAGGGGAAGCTGGAAGACTCGTTCATTGTTCTCACCTCCCTGGTCCCTTTCCGGTGGATTTGCTAGCATGCTTTGGAGGCATTGTGATTCCGGGGAAGGGGTGTCATGACGGTGGCTACCTGGTATTTTGTTCTAACGTGGGAGGAGCTAGAAGGCTCGTTTATTGTTCTCGGCCCCCTGGCCCTTCCCAGCGGGGTTTCCTAGCAGTTTACGGAGGCAGCTTGATACCGGGAATATGTAATGCCTGCTGGTAGCGACTCGTTCCTTTTTATCTGTTCCACGGACCATTGGAGGTGGGTTTTCCTAGCTTTTTACGGGGGCAGTTCGATTCTGGGGTACCTAAGGCATCTGTTTGTGGAATATACGTGCATCAGTATGATATATCCTACAGCAGCTTAACAACCCGTTCTTCATTCTCGGCTCCTTAGTCCTTTCCAGGTGGCTTTCTTAGCACTTTGCGGAGGCGTTTGAATCTCGTAGGTTGCAATTGTCTATTTTTCTATGTTTTTATGATGTGCGAAGAATTGACCGACCGATCTCCGTTCTCGACTCCTTGGTCATTCCCAAGTGGGTTTCCTAGCGTTCTACGGAGGCATTGTGATTTCGGAGGTTGTTACTGCCTACCGTATTCCACTGTATCACTATGATGTTGGAGGAATTGACAGACCCGATCTTCATTCTCGGCTCCCGGCCTTTCACGGGTGGGTTTTCTTAGCATGTATTTAGGGATGTTGATTTCGGGGGGTGTAGATTAGTTGGTTCTTCCTGATCGACTTTATAATTTCAGGGCGGATTTCCTGTGTTCCCCCTGGGATTTTGATCCTGGGGAGGTGTCTTGGCCTCTTCCGATGTGTCTTCTTTTCTGGCTGGGGTTTCGTAGAGACAGTCGCGAATGATTTGATGAGTCAAGACGATTTTGTTTTTGTTCAAGGGTGGTCACTTGAGCCCAAAGCATGTCTACCGTGGTCACTTGAGCCCGACCCCCCCCCCTTACGACTACTACCAAATGCATGATAATGAGTACCCCACACCCTCGAGCTCACTACGTGAGCTAGACAACCAGGTCACCGTTTTTGTTTTGCTTGTTTGTTTTTGGCGGTCGCCCACAGCTGGTTGTCGAGTTAGATCATTTGTGCGACGTAAAGAACTTTTACTCCGCACAATTGGGAGTGATCGTATCATGCAGCGTTCAAGGCAAGGCACACAAGAGGCAGTTACATAGTACTCCCATTGCTGTCTCTGGAAATGCCTACACCGGAAATTAAACCAACTCATTGAAGCTCTCGTCCATATGCAAGCCCGCCTCAAAAAGCGGTGCTTAGTAGGATGTAGCTCACGCTTCATGCGACTCGCCAGACACCTCACGGCGCTTCGCACTTGGTGCAAGAAGCAATGTCTGCCTGGTCGTGAAAACCCGGCATGCTCCGTCCGGCATTGTAGGGATGCGAGGGTCTATGGTCATACGACTACGCCCATGCATGATATCGAGTACATATCTCCTACCGAGTACACCCCCCCCCCCCCCTCTAATTGAAGCTGCCATCCATATGCAAGTCCGCCTCAAAAGCGGTTCTTGGTAGGATGCAGCTCACCCTTCATGCGACTCGCCAAACGTCCCACATTCTGGCTTCGCGCTTTGTGAAAGCAAGCAAATATCTGTGGTTGGCCAGTGAACACACCGACGTGCTGCGTCCCGGCGTTGTAGAGATGCGAGGGTTTACGGTCATACGACTACGGCCATGCATGCACAACGGGAGTGCACCCCCCCACCCTCCCCACCCCCACCTTCCACCCTCTCCCCCTCACCCGATCCTACCCCTCCCCTCCCTCCTTGCCCTCCCCGCCCCCTTCCCCCCCCCCCCCCCCCCAATCCAATGTATAATAATTCGATGGGGGTTTCCAGATTTTTCGCTGAGCCCTGTTTTTTTCGTCCACGCGATGGGCAAGGGGGGCGGCGCCGCCAAAGCTCGCCGACCGTTTCCGGCTCCCAGCGTACTGAACGCGCTGCTGGGGTCTCCGCACGGCCTGGCGGCGTTTTCATCAAAGGGGGAGGAGGGAGAGGGGCCGCGGGGATAGCCGAAACCGGAGAAGTTTATATTGACACTTCTGGCCGACCATCGATCCCAACTCTTATGATCTTGGTCCTTCGGGGAAGATTATTTTCCTGATCTGTGTGATCTGTGCAGGCCATGTTGCCGGGTGGGAGAGGTATAATCTGCGTCATCCATAAGCCGCACGTATTTCCTGGATCGGATCTGTACCTATGCACAGATCCTGCACAGTATAGCCTATAACGGAAGGTTATAGGGTCCATCGCTTCTACTAGTAGATGATCTATCTGTAGATGGTCTATTTGCAGATGGTCTATCTGTAGACGATCTATCCGTAGATTATCCATCTGTAGATGGCCTATCTGTAGATGACCTATCTGTAGATGGCCCATTGTAGATGGCCTATCTGTAGATACTACGCCTGTAGATGATCTATCTTTAGATGATCTATCTGTAGATGATTTACCAGTCCGCCGTGTGAATCGTTTTAAACCGCTTGTTCTCTTTGTTCTGTTCTAGTAGGGAGGTCTCGTTGGCTATTGGAGGGGAGGGGGTCGCAGGGGGGGGGGAAATGAGTTGTGGGGTTCTCCACACTGGCTGGCTGGTGGCGTTTTCATCGGAAGGAGAAGAAGGAGAGGGGGCGCGGAAATAGCGGCACGAACATGACTCGTGTTTTCTCTTTGTTTTAGGTCGATGGGAAAAAACATGAAAACAGGAAAAAAAAAAAATACTTCGAAGTATATATATGCCTGGTATATATATATATATAATATATCCTTCGAAATGGTGTTGGTTTTAGTAGGGTCTCCCTATTGTGAGCTGGCGGCATTGTCGATTTTCGCCAAAGGGGATATAAAAAGGGGACGCAGAAATAGTGGATTTTACGAAATGAAAACGATACAACGATCTTGCTCCTTGTTTTTTTTTATGTAGTAGGGGCGGGTGGGGGCATGGGAAGAAAATGAGTTTGCCTTTTTGTTTGTCTGTTTTTTTACGAGCAGAGGTTCGTTTTTTTTTGTGCTTGAGTGAAGGACGGGGGGTGCTCTTTACGGGTTTTGCGGCGTTTCCATCCGAATGGAAAGAAGAGACAGCAGCCCACGCGGGTCGAGTCTGGTCGGGTCGGGTCGGGTCGGGTCGGGTCGGGTCGGGTCGGGTCGGGTCGGGTCGGGTCGGGTCGGGTCAGGAGGAATTCGAAATCTCCCGGGTCGGGTCGAGTCGGGCCGGGTCAGGATACGCCACCTCACATTCGACCCGACCCGCGAATTGTTACCGGACCCCTGGAAACAACGAACATCAAGACCGAAACTATTTTTTCCTCGTATAGTTTTCCGGGGGGGCGCGCGGGGGGGGGGGGGGGGGGGGGGGTGATACCCTTTTTTTTTTTTGAGTGGGGGGGTTAGGTGCTCCTCCTCACGAGGCGGAGGCATTCTCACCTATGATGGTGGAGCAAGGTGAATACCTGGTACTTGAAAAATTAAAATAAATCCATCCATGTGTAATTGGCAAGGGGAGGGTGGGGTTTCGCAACGATGTGACGGCATTTTCATTCGAATGGTGAAAGGGGGACTATGAACTGCAAGAACGTTATTACGGCGGACCATGTTAAATAGGACCTACTATGCATACGAAAACCTCTATATTTCGCTATTTTTGCTAACAATATTTTGTCCTATCAAGTATGGTCCCCCGTAGTCCTTGAAATTTGAGTGGGTTGCCCCCAAAACGGGACTGCAGCTCTAAAAGGGTTCTTACCACCCTGGCCCTGTACATGCTCTCTTCCTTCTGGTGCGGATATTCCAAAATTGTCTGTCTGTCTGTCTGTCTGTCTGTCTGACTCCCCTCAAAAGGAAATCTCCAATCCTCGCAAAATCTGATCCCAAACCGCCCACGACGTTGACGTGCAAATGATACCGCGCGAATCGATAGCGGACAAACGCATACAAGCAGTCAGGGCCAATTTTCGGGCTCAACGGAGCCCTGTGTCTTGAGCTACGCGACCCAGCCCTAGCGCTTGTGGACACTCGATTGTAACAAAAGTGACGAGAGCTGCGAAATATTTCGCAAATATTGGCTACTACAGCGCATCGATCGTAACTAAAGTGAGACCACCTTGTATTAGTAGGAGCATGGGTCGCTCCAAGCGGGGTTGGGTACCGACGTTAATGAGGTCGTTGCTCGCCGCTTGGGAACGGCCGTGCAAGGTCGCTTCTGACTGCAAGGTCTTGACCTCACATAGGGTTTGAATTTAAATATATTTTGACAGTGGTATATCTCTTTCTCTGTATACAGTAGTATCATAGAAGGGGGTGTGTTATCTTATCACCCGCGTGATACGGTACACCTGGTATAGTATCACATTAATCCGAGGGGGGTGTGATATATTATCACCCTAGTGTGATACGGTACACCTGGTATACAGTAGTAGTATCATAGTAGGGGGTGTGTTATCTTATCACCCGTGTGATACGGTATGCCTGGCATAGGATTCCAGCAGGGGGTGTGATATCTTATCACCCTAGTGTGATACAGTATATCTCACACAGTATCACATTCGTCAGAGGGGGTGTTACCTTATCACCCGTGTGATACGGTATACCTGGTATTACAGTATCACCTTCATCCGAGAGGAGTGTGTTATATATCCCACCCGTGTGATGCGGTGTACCTCTCTTAGTATCACACTACTAGGGGTGCGTGTTATATTATCACCCTAGTGTGATACGGTATACCAGGTAAAGTATCACAGTATAGGGGGGGTATTATCTTGTCACCCTAGTGTGATACGGTATACCTGGTATAGTATCACATTCGTCCGAGAAGGACGTGTTATCTTTCCACCCTATTTCGGGGGACCATATTAAATTGAACCTACCTACGTACGGTAAACACAAAAACCAATATATTTTGCTATTTTTAGCATCAATATTTGGTCCTCTTTACCATGGCCCCCCTTAATAGTATGATACGGTATTCGTACCTGGTACACTTTTTAGACTACAGTCCCGTTTTGGGAGACAAACTGCTTAGAATTTGTCACGGTTTGTCCCCAAAACGCGACGACTGACTGTGCAGTCAGTCCTGTATTTTGAGGGAGCCATAATAAACAGGACCAAATATTGTTCGTAAAAATAGGTAAACATACAGGTTTTTGTGTATACCGTAGGTCCTATTTACTGCTGTGCGCATGATCCCCCGCAATAAATAATAGAAGGCTAACTCAACGTTCATTGAGTTTTACTGCCGGGACGCATTCATCGACGTCATTCATTCTGCTTGGACGACATGCACTTTTTCCTTTTTTTTTGCTCATGCATCCCATTCATTGTCTCCGCACATCTTCTTCTCTCTCTCCTTCCAACTCGTAACTCAGATCCGGGTCACTCACATAGCAGGCTCTTAAGAATTCTCCCCCCTTCCCGCTACGGTACGTGCCTTCATTTTTATCGCGAGAAGATTTCAGCCTTTTCTTCCCTCGTCGACTCGCATCGAATTGTGCCTATTATACCCACGCTGCAAGGCGCTCTCAACAATCGATATCCTTTTTTTTTTAAATTATTTTTGCAAATAAAGTCGAAGTCCGACCCACCTGGGGCTCGAACCCAGGACTCAAACAAGTAGAATTCGAGGTTAACCACTTGAACCATAGGAGTGAGACCGTACCAATGGCTCGGTAGGCAACAAAAGCACGCACAGCAGCAGCAGCAGCAGCAGCGTTTAAAGAAGGAACGAACCAACTGCGGCAGAAACTTTTAGGACGACTGACTGCAGTCTGTCCCGTTTTGGGGGCAAACCACTCATTTTTTTAATCAAGTTGTAAGTAGTTTGCCCCCAGAAACGTGGTACTGACTGCAGCAGTACTCAAAGGGTTGATATAATAAGTAGTGTAAACTGGCGCAAGGTTTTTATTCCATTATTTTATTAAAAAATTAAAAGAGCACGTCAGCTGTGAGTTCAACCGATCGGCAGATCGATCGATGTATATTACTCAACTTTGCAAGCTGCGTGAACCGATCGCGCGTTTTTCATTATTTCCCTAGCGATTGACTACTGGCCGGTGACTCCCCTCGATGCTACCAGGGTCGACGAGACGATAATTACTTGTACCATTTCGTGCTATTATTATTTATAATGAGGCGAGCGAGCGGAGCGAGCCTTTTTTTACTTGGTTTTTAACCAAGGAAAAAAAAGCCTCTTCATAACGGCTCGGGTACGAGGGTAGGGTGCCTGTTTTGATTTTTTCTGTATGTGTGTGTGTGTGTGTGTGTGTGTGTGTGTGTGTGTGTGTGTGTGTGTGTGTGTGTGTGTGTGTGTGTGTGTGTGTGTGTGTGTGTGTGTGTGTGTGTGTGTGTGTGTGTGTGTGTGTGTGTGTGTGTGTGTGTGTGTGTGTGTGTGTGTGTGTGTGTGTGTGTGTGTGTGTGTGTGTGTGTGTGTGTGTGTGTGTGTGTGTGTGTGTGTGTGTGTGTGTGTGTGTGTGTGTGTGTGTGTGTGTGTGTGTGTGTGTGTGTGTGTGTGTGTGTGTGTGTGTGTGTGTGTGTGTGTGTGTGTGTGTGTGTGTGTGTGTGTGTGTGTGTGTGTGTGTGTGTGTGTGTGTGTGTGTGTGTGTGTGTGTGTGTGTGTGTGTGTGTGTGTGTGTGTGTGTGTGTGTGTGTGTGTGTGTGTGTGTGTGTGTGTGTGTGTGTGTGTGTGTGTGTGTGTGTGTGTGTGTGTGTGTGTGTGTGTGTGTGTGTGTGTGTGTGTGTGTGTGTGTGTGTGTGTGTGTGTGTGTGTGTGTGTGTGTGTGTGTGTGTGTGTGTGTGTGTGTGTGTGTGTGTGTGTGTGTGTGTGTGTGTGTGTGTGTGTGTGTGTGTGTGTGTGTGTGTGTGTGTTTGTGTGTGTGTGTGTGTGTGTGTGTTTGTGTGTGTTTGTGTGTGTGTGTGTGTGTGTGTCAGTTGGTGTGTGGATTCAACATTTTTTTGGTCCACCTTTCACCACCGCGCTCGACGCACACGCCACCAAATCCAGTCCCGGCGGGCTCTGTGCACGCACACACACGCAAGACACTTTCTCGTCCTGGTGGGGTGGAAAATCGTTCACAGTTCGTCGAACTAGGTGCGGCAACGTGTGTAGGCACGTCTGTGCTGGGCCGTGTTCAAAATACAAAATCATAACGGTTTTTGTGCCTGTGCCAACAGCAGGCAGACTGTGCCTGTCCACACAATCATAACGTTTTTTTTAGTGCGTGTCCACACGCTGTGTCTGCCCACAGCAGTGCTGCAGGTGCCACAGCAGTGCTGCAGGTGATACTGCCAGGCCCACCCTCCTCCTGATGAGGGGATGGAGAAGCAGGAGAATATCTGCTGGTACGTGTAGATGTTGTACATCAGTAGTAGTTGTGGCACCTGCTACGAGAACCTCTGTTGGATACACGTACATGTCAGGTCGCAGACAGAAGCAGGAGAATATCGGCTGTAGATGTTGTACAGCAGTAGTAGTTGTGTCTTTCCGGCATAATCCAATCCTGTTCATCCTGTTCCAATTCTGCCCCTTCCCGTTCGAGAAGAAGTCGTGAATCCGCTTTCTCACGCTCCCGTGCACTGCAGGAACAACACAAGATGATTTGCTTTTGCTGCCGTACATATCAAAATATACTCTGTTTGTTTGATTTGTTTTATTTTTTCAAGAAGAGGATTCTTCCATTTAACACGCAAGCGCCAAGGGTGAGCGGGAGTGTGGAGAGATGGCAACCTTCGCGTTCTGAACTACACGACGCCCGCAGGGCTGTCAACCGCGAATCTACTCGCGCCAGCCGCACAGAAGAGACGGCGGAGGAGAGCGACGCCCGCAGGGCTGTCAACCGCGAATTTACTCGCGCGAGGCGAGAGGGAGAGTCGGAGGAGGAGAGCGGCGCACGCAGGGCTGCCAACCGCGAATCTACTCGCGAGAGGCGAGAGGGAGAGTCGGAGGAGGAGAGCGGCGCACGCAGGGCTGCCAACCGCGAATCTACTCGCGAGAGGCGAGAGGGAGAGTCGGAGGAGGAGGCATCTACACGCAGGGCTGCTGCTAGAACTCATGGAGCATCTACACGGGAGCTAGAGTCCCCGTATCACAGGGATGCACGCCGACGCCGCGATTCACATTCGCGGCGTGGGGGGTTGGGTTCTGCTTCGCGACTACTATTTGACACAAGCAGCGAAGGGAGACGTCAGGTGGGGGGACGTGAGGAAGGGGATGACGGCGACGGAAGAGGTGTCGGCGGAGGTGATGGAGGCGACGGGGCAAGCGGTGATGGAGATATACGCGATCGGTTCGACATTGGCAGGGTGGAGGTGCGTGGTTACAACCAGTAGTGTAGTCGCGTTGTGTCCAATACAGTACTGCCTGTCGCTCATTGATATGGGTCCTCCGCTGACCCTCTGCACACGTAGTTAATTGACTGGCGCTCACAGTGACTGGTTGTAACAGCTGTGCGATCGACGTCTCAAACCACAGGTCAGGAGACGAGTCCAATCATTCTACGATTCCATATCCGCCTACAACCAGAGACTCTGTACTGAGTGCCACGAGAATTGGCCTACCGACGACGTCCTCCCGCCACAAGACGCATCTCTTCCGCCCGCCTACCTCTGCACAAGGTGCGTTGTCATCATTGTCATTGTTAGTTTTTTCCATACCTCTAACCTGTTTCGGTTTGCTTACGTAAACTACGTTGACCATACACTCTCCTTCCCGCACGCCTTTACAACGACTGTTTACTACTGGTAGGTGTTATGCAGATAGGACGTTCCGCACCTCGAGGCCGATGATCCCTCAAGTCGGCAAGTTCAGCGCGGGCAACTACATGGTGCCTATCGCCGTTCCACATCCCCTTCAAAACCTACGCCTGCTAGAAAAACAGCTAATCGCCTTGGCTCATCCCATTGCTAGAGTTGTTCGCCTCAAAGGCGGTGCACAGTACGGGTATCGCGGTCACATACTCAACGTCGCGAGGGACGTCACGACCTTCGCCACGTCTCTTCCGTGGAACGCCAACTCCGACGATGTTCCCATTATCATCATTGTCCCCCCCGGAGGTGGAAGTTGGGAGGGCAGCGAGTTCGAATGCTCTCGGGTGGCCGTAGAGAACGCCCTCCTGTGGTTGATTGATAACCACCCCGCCTACGCCAACGTAGCCCTCGATATTAGGCGGCTGGATGCTCTTGGTGTCCGCGGGGATGACACTAGGCGTGACATGAGGGGCCGGTTTTACACCGTGCAAGAAGAGGGCGACGGTAATAATAATGACGGTCAAGACAGCGGCGGCGACAGCAACGACGGTTCCGGCGAGGAGAGTCGTGGGCGGGACTATCGTGATGTTGGGGCTCCTGAGGCCGGCGGCAGCGACGACGACGTCGACGACCCTGTCGATGCCGCTGGTCGTGGAACACGAGGTTCACGCCCACCTAGGGAGTCCTTCATTCCCGACGACGGCATCGATGGAGATACCGAAGAAAATTCCGTTCGTCAGGCCTTGGAGCGTCTCGCGGCTGGCAGGGAGGATGGGAGCGATGACGACGCTCACCCCCCCAGGGTGGACCACCCACGGCAACTGGATCCTTTGCCTGAACAAAGGACGCCGTACCTCGCCTCAAAATGCTTCCCATGGCTATTCCCGGGGGGCAGGACAGACCCGTTCTTTGGCACGCGACCTAGAGACGTTTCTTCCGCCGATCATATTAAGCACTTGATGCGTTATGCCGATGTTCACGACGACGGAACATTTTACTACCGGTTCGCAAGTGATCGGCTTTTCCGTTACTGGTGTTTAGACACGAAGATGCGCCTACAGGCAAGGCAACAGTGTAGTATCTACCTACGACAAAACCCGGAGACCGCGCAAATGACGGTGGAAGAGGTGTTGGAAAGCACACGACAAAATGTTAGGTCCATTATTGGACAGATGACGCGGTACAGCGCCAATGTTTCAGGTAGCGATGGATACTGGCTCAGCCAGCAAGAGAAACTCGAGAGCGCCGTAGAGCAGCTGCCCAGCCTCACAGGTTTCACCACGTACTCCGCCGCTGATCATCATTGGTTCGATCTTCACCGTCTTATGCCGTCATTTCGAGAACATGCTACGCCCGACATTCAACACCGCAACCGTGCATTGATAGAAAACCCCCACCTCGCCGATTGGTGGTTTTCGGAGCGTTTGCGCCAGTGGAATTTTTTTTTCCTTGGGCCGCAGATGGCTGATCAGTTGTGGTACTGGAACCGCGCTGAATGGCAGTCGCGAGCTAGCCTGCACGTGCATGGGTGCAGCGCTTGGGGTTGCGAGCCCGAGGGGCGCATGACAGACCTATCACGGACGTTTCTCAAAGGATTCTTGGCACGTAGACACGACGGCAGCGACGATGACACTAACCATATCGCACGTGATGGTGCCGGGGAGTCTACCTGTACCGATGGAGGGGTCAGCGACGAAGAGTACGAACGCGTGCAAAGGGAAATGTGCGTGTTCTTGGCGGGTGTCGGCTTCACAGCTAAAAATCCTACCCCTCCACAAGACGGCGTACCCCTCAGTGAAGAAGCAAGGGGGCAGGGGTTGCAGGAGCTCGCAAGGGATATGCGCGACTTCGACTGGGAGGACGAAGACGCCGTGAGGGACCGCTATGCCATGCTTGTCAATGTGACTCAGCGGCACACGCGGTGCGGTACGTATTGCTTGCGACGAGGAAAATGCCGTTTCGGATACCCGCACGGCCGTCAGGAAACGCTTCAGATAGCCGCTCACCCCCTTGTTAGCCCACCGACTAACCGGGTCGAGGATTGGCAGGTTGTCGTGCTCCCTCCGCGATCGTCGCCACGACCAGATGGAGAGGAAGGGGAGGGTGAGCATGACGGCTACGTCAATCGACATGTCGTCGTGCAGATGGTGAGGTGGGGTGGCAACGTTGATGCGTCCTTCATCGTTGATCGTGGTATGGCTTACCGATATATGGTCAAGTACGCCAGTAAGGGTGAGTCCCGAAGCAGAGACGCTCAAAAGCTGTTGACCGACATGATCAACGACGCCAGCGAGCAGGCGACAGATGAACGCCCGTCGATGCCTCGGATGCTCCAATCGGCCATGATGCGGTGCACCACGCGTAGAGACATGGGCGCTCAGGAGGTTCAGCACCTCAACATGCAGGAGGAAAGCGTTGATCACAACCTTTCTTTCGCAAAGGCAACTACGCAGAGAGATTCAGTCGAACTCGTAGCGGGGTCCGGTGGGAGACCTCGAATCCGACGAGACCTCCTAACCGCATACAGCGAAAGGTTTGATGCTCAGACGTGGCCGCAGCGCGCAATACTCCCCAACGAAACCCTACGCGAGATGTCCTACGCCGAATTCGCTATGACGTTTTACGTTGGCACAGACGGCCTAATCAAGCGCTTTAGAGGTTCCAGGAATCGGGTGATAACCTACCGACCATTCAATTCTTCGGACCCTCGCGGCGACAACTACCCCGACTACTGCCGCAACAGCTTGGTTAAGTTTCGCCCCTGGCATGGCTGCTACGCGAACGGTTGGGGTGGGGATGAGGGCGACGTCGCCGGCACGGACGACGTCGATAAACGGCAATCCATGGTTAGTACATGGACTGCTTTCGCGGAGGAAACACTCCTCCTTCCATATGCCCAGCGTCCTCCTGGCTTCTCTGCCGTCGACTTGCGCCCAGCCCCTCGTCGTCCCCGTCGGCGACGTCGACGACGGGTACGAGGTTCAACAGGGAATGGCAGCACCGACGACAGCGAAACTAGCGACCGCAGCCGAGACAGCGACGGGGACGAGGACGAGCCCAACCTCGACGGTGTATACGGGGGGTCGGCGGTCCGGCCGGGTGACCTCTCTGGACGTAGACGGTGGCACGACAGTGCAGACCATGAATGGGGGATGAACGACTGAGTAGGACAGGCGGGCGTGCCAGAAGAGGCGGAATCGTGGGTAAAACACATGCAGCAGTCTGGGCGGGATGCCTTGGCGGAAGGAACGTCTTCGGCCGGACCGCCTCTTAACACCAAGCAGGCCCACGCGGTAAACATCGTGCGACAACATGACTTGCAACTTCAAGCGTACCGGCTGCAGAGGGATAGGCGGGGGCAGGAGGAGCTACGTCGTGAAGGCGTCGAACCCCCCGAGCCGCTGCGCATGATTCTGGCCGGGACGACTGGCACTGGCAAGACTGTTGTTATCAACGAGATGGTACGGGAGGTCGGACCGGACAAATTCAAACTGCTTGCGCCTACGGGAAACGCTGCCTGTGGGATCGGGGGACAGGTGTGGTACACTCCAAATCTCTTATCGTAAAGTTCCACCGATCGGCGTCACTGAACACTGTCACAACGTATGCCTACTTACACCACGTATGTCTTCTTCTCCACGTCACGATCGTCCGTGTTAGTATTACACCTGTCATACTAAATCGACACATGAAACTTCAACCTTCCCGTCCGCGTGTCTGGTTGACAGACTCTTCACAGTGGCTTGAAGATCCCCGTTAAGAAGAGGTCTGGGGCGGGCGCAGATGGAAGTGCTCTAAAATCCGCCGCCTTGAAAGACCTGCAAGAGCGATTCGAAGGTGTGGAGTACATGCTCGTAGATGAAATGTCCATGGTGGGGCAGGATCTGCTTGGCCTCATGAGCATTCGGGGCAGACAGGCCGTGTCTGGTCGTACCCCGGACGGTAACCACGGGCGCGAACGGGGCCTGTTCGGCGGCCTCAGCGTCATCCTCGTCGGAGATCCCATGCAGCTGCCTCCTGTTGGTGCTGCGCCAATGTGGAGTGACAGACCGGGGACAGCGGGACACTCCGTCGAGGGGCGCGCGGCTTGGCTGGGCCTCAATGCTGCCGTGGAGCTCACAGAGGTCATGCGACAAATGGGGGATGCCCAGGCAGCTTTCCGCCGCGCGCTCATTGCCGTTGCTGAAGGACGAGCCATGCAGGAACACTTTGACCTCTTCCGGACCAGGATGCGGTCCCAAGTGCCTGAAACCGATCAAGCAACTTTCACTGACGCCGTGCACCTTTTCCCGACAAACAAAGAAGCCGACGACTGGAATTGGGAGCGTTTAAACCTTCTAGGCACCGAAATTGCTCTCGTTGTCGTCTCTCACACAGTCAGTGGTTACACCAATGTTTCTGCCGAACGGTTCAGAAACCTGGCGCCCAACCTATACCTCGCAGTTGGAGCGCGGATTTTCATCAACAACAACGTCTGGACGTCGGCCGGACTCGCGAATGGTGCAGCCGGAGAAATCGTGCATATATATGCAGTGGGGGCAACATCCTGGTGCAGAGAGACCGCCTGCACTCCCTTCGGTTGTCTACGTGCGGATTCATAACTTCCGCGGCAAGCAGTTTTTCCGCGAGCGATCGGCTGTTGTGAACGGGGAAACCATTGACCTCCTCAATGTGGTCCCTATCGCCCCTATGGAAGCGCAGGATGAGATGGGTCCTGCAGCTAGCAGTAGGAGGACTGAACTGGCTCGCTGCTTCAGATCTCAGTTGCCGATTGAACTAGCCTTTGGCGTTACGCATCACAAAAGCAAGGGCGCCACCCTTGATCGGCAAACTTTCACGGCCCTCAGTAGGTGCCGTGATATCAACAACATGCTTCTTGAGGACTTCAGCCAGGAGCGTCTCCAGGCCATCGGGAATAGCGCATCCTTCCCAGCGCGGCTGTCCGCCCTCGACAGGATTAGATTACTTGAGGATCTGACGCGCCAGACGTTTGGTTTGCCTCCTTCGACGAGAGAACCGCGGCCGCCTAGGCCTACAACAACAAGTGACACAGGAGGAATGGGGCGCGGAAGAACAGGCGGGAGATCTAGGGACATGGGCCGTGGCCGGGCCAGAGGCGGATACGGCAGAGGACAAGCACCGACGAATAGGGCGATGGGAACACACGGTCGGGGGTCAGGCCGTGCGTCTAGAGGTCGTCCACCACTCGCTCGGACGCCACCACCATCTTGGGAAGTTTATGTCATCCGAGAGATAGGGAGAGCACCCACCAACTCGTGGTTTTACGTGCCGCTCCTGTTGGATGCCTTCCGTGTTCAACGCCCGTTGACCTTCGTAAGGCCTCCACGGTGGGAGCTGTACGTCCAATGCTATCGGCGCGCTCTCGCAGACAATAACATTAGTCGAGAGTCTTACGTCGGGAGTGGGGATGCAGCCACATACATACAACGCGGCAACCAAGAGTTGCTCATGGGTTTGAACCAAGATGCAGCGCAGTACATAGTGCACTGGATTACTGAATTGAGACGAACACTTAATGCCAACGTCCCTCTTCCAAACGCCTACTTTGAACGTTGAATTGAGGTAGAGAGGGTGGCGAGAGCTTTGACGGAATGGGATCATTGGATGGATTCAAGGCGAACGACAAAAAATAAGAATAACAATAAGCAGAGAATGTTTGTGGCGAGAGCTTTGACGGAATGGAATCATTGGATGGATTCAAGGCGAACGACAATAAATAAGTATAACAATAAGCAGAGAATGTTTTCAGCCCGCAAGGTTGCGCCTAGGACGCACCGGTTGGGATCGGTGCTAGACCTGCTGGTTTTCGTCAGGGAACAACACGACAACAACAACTACACAAATCCACCTTAGAAAACAGTGCATCGCAGATTTGACTACTACTGCAGGTATTGAGGTCGCGCCTCATTACCACCAATTACTAGTAATAGTTGCGCTATACACCCCAGACATATCATCGTCATCATCGATTATTGCTTCATGATCTACAAGTAATTATAGACAGCAGTAAGTAGAGATAGATAAGAGAGATGATGTGTGTGTGGTCAGCGGAACAACAGCAGTTAGTATTATTACGGGGGGCCATAGTTAATAGGACCTATGCTAGACATAAAAACCTACCTGGTATTAATTTAGCCCTTTTTACTACCTGGTACCTGGTATGTTTTAGTTTTTTTTTTCTGCTCCGGAGAGCGAGAGGAAACCCCTGTCCACACTTATTTCTCGAGTTTTCGTGTACCGGTTCGAACCCGGTTCGTTTCTTTTTTTTACTATGGTCCCCCGTAACTTCGTGTGCCCGAAGACGGATAATTATAAAGTTCTGCTATCTATCTATTAATATCTATCTGCTTCTGTTTTGTTTTGTTTTTTTGCTTCCCTTTATCTTCAATTTTAGGTTTCTGTCTGATATTATTAATAGTCTCCTTTTTGCTTCCCTGGTGTCCGCAGTGAGTGGTGGAGTGCGTATGCTTGTTTTTTGTTTTTGCCTCTGTTTTTACTTGAGGTATTTCTTCCACTCCAGAGTTATTGGAGCCTGTCCTGCGACCACGGACTGCATTGAATTGTGAGTTAATGTGAGAACAACAACAACAAATAAATAATACACTCTATTTTCAGTACGAATGAATTTGAACCCAAGCAGCTTGACTAATAATATGATGGTGTGTCGGATGAGAAGGCGGGCGGTGCGTATCCCAAGAACCACTGGGATGTATATGATACCGCACACACGTTCCAAGAAATAAATTTAGTCGTGGATCACAGCAGTAGTGGGGAAAAATCGGGACTCTTAGAAAAAATATCCAACGGGAAAGATACTACTGTAAATATCTGTATCTTCAATCAAATCGCGGAATCTTCAAGCAAATCGGATTACTTCAAAATCAAAATCGTTTGTTCTTGAAATCTTAAAAGGCGGGGCGGCCCAACAACAAACAAAAAAACTCGTTCTTTGTGTATAACACTCGTCGTATAGTTCAGCGACACGCGACACGACATTTTTTGTTGCCTCTTCTATACTGTTGTACTGCTTGTACCTGGTACGTTATTTATCGTGCAGTAGACACACACACAGACGCGCAGATAAATGATACCCGGTACATGATACTACTATTATTTTAGATATCAAGCTTCCAACATCTTACGTACAACGTATCCTTTTTTTCCTTTCCATCAAGCTATTAATAGGTAGCAATAAGGTTCCCATTCCGCCCAACGAACCGGTCAATCAACCATATAAGCTGCGGCCGCCGACGCCACCGCCGGTGCCTGCTGCCGCTTGCTGATTTTTCTGCTTCGCCTGTGCCGCAAAAGCGCAACAACTGACACACACACACACCCGGGAGCACAGAGCCCCTGGGAGCCATAATAGGCACGGAAATAAGAGAGAGAGAGTTCATCATACCTATCTATCACAGGGAGTCGCAACGTCGCGAGAGCAACAACACAACAAACACCCGCGGGGGCTCGCAGGAAAAAAAAGGGACAGCTAGAGGTAAGAGAATCAAGTCTTTCGTTCGTGTACGAATGATGATGATGGATGATGATGCTTTCTTTGTGGCTGTTGCGCGTCTTTTTTTTGCGTCTTCTTGTCACATCATCATGCGTCTACCTGGTATTTTTTTTTGCGCTTTTTTTTATTATTCCTAGGCTCTGTACAGCAGTCCAAACCACATTCATACATACTCGTACATACATGACAGGGATAGATGTGTATCTATCTGCTCGCACCAACATCCAACAGCACCCACCCATTCACGACGCCATCAATCACATGCATGCATACATCATCACAGAAATCATGATTTTCATAGAGTATCACATCAATCACCATGCACTTACTTCTTATTGGTATAAAAATACGACTGCTACTACTACTCGCGATTCTTCTGCCCGATGATGTATGTCTGTGTGAGCTTTTTCTGCTGTATGTATGGTCTTGCCCCGCCCCCCCACCAGTCACTGTGAGAGAGGTCAGACTATCCTTGCGCTTGGACTCCAGGCACAGGCAACAATGAACTAAAATAATGTGAGTTCGACAGCGACATAATAAACAACCACCTACCAGTATCTATATAGTCCTCAGCTTAGCAGTATAGGTATTATTATAGGTATCAACATTATACCATTAAATTTTGGCGGTTAGAGCCTACTGTTTACACCTCCACCACCACCATCACCACCACCACCACCACCACCACAGACAGGTTTAGTGCGAGCGGCTACACGGTGCGATACTTCTTCTGTGAGACCCCACCAAGTTGATACTTCTTTTACTGCTGTACCAGGTACGTATTAATTGGCCATTAAAAAAGTACTCCGACCTAGATTATTATTGCTGTTTGTTTGGTGTTTTTCTTCTTCTTCCGCTTCTTCTCTCCACCCTTTCTTGCTTCTTTCATTGTCCTCATTCAAACCACCCCGAGGGAGAAAAAACACCCGAGGCACGAGATGCGTGCACGCATGTATGTGCACTCACTCGTGCATACAGCCACGGTATACTCGCACATCGGCAGTTAGTTACTAGTAGCAACAACTGTCTTGCCTTGTGCGCGACTTGGTCTGTGTACTCACACCACGAGCGAGAGAGAACGAGAAGAGAAAATAAATACCAGGTACTTGTTTTGCTTTCGTGTGGCGCATCAGGGCATCATTGCTAATAAACCACATACATACCATATCATACATACATACATGCATGTTCATATTTTCCCCTTGTTTACATTTATTATTATTGTGCTTGCCATCCGACAATAATATGTAGTAGTGTTGTTCTAATAAACGACTAACATAAAGTGAAGAACTTTATTCTGTCATCAAGTCAATAATGTTCTTCCTCTCTCCTTCCTCCTCTTTCTTCCCCGGTCATCACCATCAACCGCCCGGGAGAGCCCGATGCAACATAACTGGTACGCAAGACGTACATACACCAGTAAGTACTCGCAGTCTAGTATGCGTATACTCGTAGCTCCCTAGCCATGTAGTTTCGAAGCGTTGCTGTACGTACACGCGTATTATAGCTTGCTGCTTGCTGTTTTCAAGTCTGTCTGTCGTCACGGCGGTGGTGTATGTTCTCGAAATCCCGTCTCATGCCTGTAAACTCTAGACAGAGTACGTACACAACTGGCAATCAATGTTCCTCGTCTCCTCTTTCTTACCACCACCACGACATATATTATTATCAGCCGCCCCGCTCGAGAGAGAACTCGGTGCAAGGTGCAAGATGCACATGCAAGAGGCATGCATGCATGCATACTCGTATGTATGCACAGGTACTACGTACAGCAGCAGCAGTATATGATATATCTAACTGCTACACGTATCCTACAACAACACCAGCAGCAGCAACAGAACAGTAGTAGTAGTAGTAGTAGTAGTAGTAGTAGTATAATAGTAGTAGTATTAATAGTAGCAGCTGCTTGTGTGCAGGCACGCATGCATGCATGTAGAGTATGTCGGCCAAAACAACGATGACTCTCTGTTCCGGGGTGGGATGACCCGAAATATAGGGACAGTTTCGCGTATAAATATTCAATCTAAATGGTCCCTATAATTTGGGTCAGAGTGGTACGAGACGAGAGCGGCGTGAGTGAGCGGGCGTAGAGGATCATGCCTACATCTGCATGCGTACATGTTGCGCCCGCCGGTATACCGTGTGCGACTCCTTGCTTTCAGCCCTTGTAACTCGGACACCAACCATCCGACAATGTGTAGTGTTCTAAAAAATGATCTATTAATATTACAGGGGACCATAGTTAGGACCAAATATTGTAAGTAAAAATTGTTAAATATATAGGTTTTTATGTAAACCATAGGTCCTACTAACTATGCCCCCAGTAATAACAGAACGTCAAGAACTCTCCAGAACAAAAGCGCGGCAGCATCATACGACAAATCAAAACTGATGTGGCGTTCATGAAGACTAACTATTACGGGGGACCATAGTTAACAGGACCTATGGTATACATAAAAACCTATATGTTTAACCATTTTTACTAACAATATTTGGTCCTGTTAACTATGGCCCCCCGTAATATTAATACAACCAACATCCCTCCATCTCATCCTCCAAAAAACGACCACTCCCCTCCTTAAGCACCCCCTAAGAAGCCTCTACCAAAAACCCGCTGCCCGTCTAAATGGCTGTTTTACCAACCATTACCGCACGATTTGTCATATATCCCAGTCACGCAACGACCGTTTCTGCTGTAAAAAATAACCGTCAGTTTTTCCCGCCTGAATGTCTCGAGAGCTGCATCGCCATTATGTCCCAATATATGTATAGGGATCATTTATATATTAAAATTCAATATAAAATGTGCTAATATTTAGGTACATAGTGGGTAACACGCAAGATAACACCTTCGAAATGTGGAGGGGAGGGGGGGGGGGGCACACACAAAAACAAAAAAAGGTGGCTTTCTTTGCACGAAAGGAAGAAAGCTGTTCTTCTATTGCGGGGGGGCATGGTAAACAGGACCTACGGTACAGACGAAAATGTTTACCTGTTTTTACTAACATTATTTGATCCTGTTGACTGGTTCCCCGAAATCATATCTATCTTTAGCAAACAACACACGTGAGTACCAACGAGTACCTGCTCAACAGGCAAACCTATACCGTCCAGGGAAACAAAGTGCCCCGACCTTGATATTTTTAACAGAAATATTTCGTCGGGAAGGTTGCATAGACTATTACAGGGGCCCATAATAAATAGGACCTACGGTACACACGAAACCCTATATATTCACCTATTTTTACTAACTATATTTGGTCCTATTTACTATGGCGCCCCGTTGTCGAGAAACGCTCGTCGTACTCAGTACGCCCTCCCCGTCGCCGATAAACGCTCGTTGTATTCAGTACGCCCTCCACGTTGTCCAGAACCGCTCGTCGTACTCAGTACGCCCTCCACGTTGTCGAGAACCGCTCGTCGTATTCAGTACGCCCTCTCTGTTGTCGAGAAACGCTCGTCGTACTCAGTACGCCCTCCCCGTTGCCGAGAAACCCAGCTTTGAAAATCGGCTCGAGATGGGGGGGGGTGTTATCTTAAAAGCCTTTTTAGAGCGGCAGTCCTGTTTGGGGGACGAACCACTCGATTTTCAAATAGTTTGTCCCCAAAACGGGACTGCGGTCCTAAAAAGGTATTCGGTAGATCGGGGGGGGGGGGGGGGGGGGGGGGGGGTAATCATAACCGTCATTATCACCCACGTTGCTGGTCCCAAGAACCAAGTATACCGCTCTGTCCTTCAATATAACAACCTTTTTGAATGAAGTTTAGTGTGTAAGAAGTCCGTATTTTCAGGGTGCGAGTGATTTCCTCCCTACTGCTTCTATTCGGTTCTGGAATAAGTCAGGATGTGTGATGATACTGCTCCTACTGCTGCGTGTTCCCCCGCGTGGCACTGACCGCTGTTGTTGTATTCACATTAATATTTACAGCGCGACGAGCAATTTTAGCCGTACAGCTGTAGTAACTTGGCTGTTTTTATTGCGCCGCAAACCGCTTGCTTGCGCTGAGCCTATTTTTTGTTTGCTCATCGTCGTCGTCATCATGATGCATATATTACTGTTCTTGAAGTATGTATGCTGTTGACCCCCCCCCCCCCCCCCCCCCTCCAAACCCGACATCTCCTTCCCGGCATTGTAGGGATGCGAGGGTCTATCTATGGTCTTACGACTACGCCCATGCATGAGATCGAGTACATCTCTCCTATCGAGTACACCCCTCCCCTCCTCCTCTTTTTACTACGACCACGCGTTGTGCTCAATTCTGTACCTGGTAGATGTTATTCTTCTCCAATTATTGATCTCTGTAGCAGTTATAAGGTTCGTTCTTGTCGGAGAGCGTTTTTTACATAATTTCCAAAGTTTGGAAATAATTGGAGATGCGTATCAATATACGGAGGCGTTCTATCACTATTTATTCGTGAAATTCTCCAGAACCAAAAATATCAAGTTCGTTAACATTCCAATATTTGGAAAAAAAAAACAGGAAAATATGGAAGACTAAAAAATTGCTCGAAAAAAATGTCGTAAATTTGAAAAAAAAGCTCTCCGAAAAGAATGACCCTAAACCAGCCATTTTGACGGACAGCGGGTTTTTGGTATAGATGCTTCTTAGGGGGTGCTTAAAATCCTTTCGGCACCGCACTCCTATATGTGTGTGACAAAGTACTCAAATTTGTAAGTAGTTTGCCCCCAAGACGGGACTGGAGTCCTAAGAGGGTTGTGGAGGGGAGTGGTCGTTTTTTTGTGGATGATATGGAGGGATGTTGGTTGTAGTTAGTCTTCACGATGAGCGTCGCATCGGTTTTGATTTCTAGTATGATACTGCCGCACTTTTTTTCGTTCTCTCGAGGGTTCTTTCACTTCATGCCATTACGGGGGACCATAGGTAACAGGACCTATGGAATACATAAAAACCAATATGTTTAACCATTTTTACTAACAATTGGGTTTCCTTTTGTTTCCGAGGTTTTCTTCTTTCGGGAAAGTTATGAGTGATCCATGTTGAGATCATGCTGCACATTGTCGGATGGCAAGAGAAATAATAATATCAGGTCCTATTAACTATGGCCCCCCGTAGTAGTCTTTTTTTTTAGAAACAACACTACACATTGTCGGATGGCAAGCATGATAATAATTTTGATCTCCGTCGCGTCGCGATGACAGCAAAAAACAAAAAACGCAACTCACGCGTGTTAGTGCTACCCTGGCGCATGTATGTATGAAAAACCGCGATCAGTATTTGGTATGATAACCCGAAGCTGTGATGAGGTGGAAAATGTCCTCAAATCTCATCGTTTTTGCAAGCTTCCAAGGCCCCAAGCTTGGGCGAGACGCAGGGGGTGTGTGTGGAAGGAGGAGAGCAAAAGTGAAGCCCTAGATGAACTAATTTTGTTCGAAATCAGTAGTTTGGGGGGGGGGGGGGGGGGTTATTTTTTTCTGGACTCTATTGTATTCATGTATAACAGATACACCTGGTGCTGTTATCGTTGTTGTTATTGTTTCTCTTGCCATCCGACAATGTGCAGCATGATCTTCAACATGGATCACTCATGACTTTCCCGAAAGAAGAAAACCTCGGAAACAAAAGGAAACCCATGCACCAAGTCTACCTCCCTTCCGTGTTGTTATTGTTAGTTGTTTGTTGTGGTTGTTGTGGCTGTTGTTGCTGTTTTTTGGGTTGTTTGTATGCGCGCATATTATTGTTCAATTTGCCATCCGACTGACAGGGTGAAACGCTTATTCCAATCGTACCATCCACATCCGTGTTTACCCTTCTAGAACCGCAGTCCCGTTTCGGGCACAAACTACTTAGAGACCTTGAGTGGATTGCCCCGAAACCGGGACAGCAGCTCTAAAGGGACTTTAAAATAAAGAGTAACTACAATCCACCGAGTTGAAAACGTCGAAGGTGCTGTCCGTCTCTCAATCCCGAATACTTGACGCGACACACGTGCATGCGCATCACACGCACATGCACCCTGCTCCTCTATGTGGTGGGAGTGACGCCCTCTTTTTATTGGTGTGGGAGAAGGGATCTTTAGGTTGGTAGGCTGTTCGGATGTTTTGGTTCCTGTTGAGATCAAGGCACGGACGAAGACCCAATCCAACCCCTGACTCTAACCCTAACCCTAACCCTAACCCCCACCCTGACCCCAAACCGCAGGCGAAACGGGCCAAAACTCGCCATAAACGAGGCTACGCCGAGTTTGCATCGAACCAGGAAATTTCTCAGATGCGGACGACGATTCCAAAGTGCAGACCACGAACACATTTTTAAGTAAAAAACATCCCTGAAGATCCCTTCTCCCAGACTGCTAAACCTACTCCTTTTTTTCGGTGTGGGACTCCTTTTTTTCCACCGCGGACCGCTTGATGTTCAGATTCATACCACAACGGTACTCGCATTCGGGCTTTATTTCGTATTCAGAAAATAAATAATTAGCAGGTATATACGCACACAAACAAATAAAGAAAGGTGCGATTACTACCCCTTTTAGGACCGCAGTCCCGTTCTGGGGACAAGCTATTCAAAATCCAAGTAGTTTGTCCCCAAAACGGGACTGCAGTACTACAAAGGGCTTAAACTAAAATCGTGCTGGAAATAGAGGTAATTTATTTTTTTCGAATTCGGGGAGACGCTTGAAAATCTCGGCCTTTTTACTGAATAATAATAATCCGCAGGATAAAGGACTTACTGAATAACCACAGAATATAGGAGATCACTGTTGTAGATATCATGGATACCCGGAACCAACACGCCTCTATACCCATATAGTCGAAACCCCCGCATCCTTCGAGAAACTCTCTTCCAGAAGCTTCGCTCGGGGAACTCGGGGAGATTGTCATGCCTGGATTTCGCCACGGAGCCTTCTCCTTCACGTTCCGACCACGAATCTTACTGTTACGGGGAACCGTAGTAAATAGGACCAAATATGGTTCCTAACGATAAGGAAACATATACCTGGTAGGTTTTTGTGTGTACCGTAGGTCCTATTAAAACCCTTTTCGAACCGCAGTCCCGGTTTTGGGGACGAACCAGTCAAATTCCAAGTAGTCTGTCCCCAAGACGGGACCGCGGTCCTAAAAAAAGGGTTATAACTATGGCCCCCCGTAATATTATTATACTATTTCTCTTGCCATCCGACAATGTGCAGCATGATCTTCAACATGGATCACTCATACCTTTCCCGAAAGAAGAAAACCTCGGAAACTGAAGGAAACCCATGCACCAAGTCTACCTCCCTTCCGTGCCAACTTTCGGCTTGCCTACTCTATTTGCTGAATTTTGATTTTTAAAAACATAACTCGTATCTGAATCGCGAGACATCGGACCAACAGAGGAGGAAACTATTAATATTGGTACCACCCCGTAGTGGACATAGAGGGAGGTACCATCGTAGTAAACAGGACCAAATATTATCAGTAAAAATAGCGAAACATATGGGTGTTTATGTTCACCGTAGGTCCTATTTAATATGCCCCCCCCCGTAATATTACTACCGCGACCATACTGCTGTGTGTGGAGCGTGTTGAAGGGCTGAAAAAAATGGAAAAAAAAAACGGATCAAGAAGTAAAAAACGCGAGGAAGAAGCAAGAGCTCTGGCGAGGACCGTCCTTCGATAGCACCGCATCTACTATTTTTGGGGGACCATAGTTAAAAGGACCAAATATTGTTAGAAAAAATGGATGGATATATAGATTTTTATGTATGCCATAGGTCCTATTGACTATGGTCCCCCGCAATACTGCTGTAGCTGTGAGAAAAAAAGCAGCCTTGCATGGATTTTTTGGATATGTATGGAGGCCGTCTTTGTGATCGATCAGGTGCGTCTCGGCGCTGGTGACTGACTCTTTGAAGTTAGAGCCTGTTGGGGCTGGATTGCGGATGACAGCGAGCAACGAAAAAGTCGTCCTCGCCGAGCGATGGGGGCTTGAGTTTTGGCGATCCGTCTCTTACGGGGGACCATATTAACCCTTTTAGGACTGCAGTTCCGTTCAGGGGACAAAGTACTCACAGTTTGACTGGTTTGTCCCCAGAACGGGACTGCGGATCTAAAGGGGTTAAACAGGACCTAGGTACGGTACACACACAAAAAGGGAAGGCTTGTGAGGAGACTCCTGGAACGGATCGAGAAACAATCCGTGTTTTGCTGTGAACGGGCGAATTGCGAATGTAGAGGTTGAAAACATTCTGTGATTATTGATGAGCGAAAAACAACACATCATGCTACATGTATACCGTATAGCCCTGAGGAGGTCAGGGCCTAGCCATTAAAACTAGGTATTTTCCTATTTTTACCTACAACGTTTGGTCCTGTTTACTATGTGTGGTCCCCCCGTAACAGTGCTATCTAGTATTAATAGTTGTCCGGCTGCTCTCCCTGTGTGTCGCACGTAAGCGCCCACTGCTGCTGCTGGGCTGCTTTTTTTGTCGTTCAAACTGTCCGCGCGTTCGTTCGGTATGTTCGAGCAGACGGCCATGCCTTTTCTTTTTGTCCCGCATTTATGCTCTTTCATCAAGTGAGCAGAACATGTAATGTGTATGATGTGTACGTGCCATTTGCTTGCGCGTGTTTTACGTATTTTTTGCTGTATGTAGTTGTTGCTTTATTTTATCGTCTCGGAATACTTTCGCACTATTAATATTAATAGTAGAAAATACTTGGCATGCACAAGAAGGGGGAGTTTCGTTCCTACGACCTGTTGACAAAACACACCAGAACCACCGCAAGCAGGATAGCAATACACCGCGCAACATGTTCATACACACTTGCTCGCACAGCCATACAGCGGGAGCACGGTACGCACGCACGTGATGGGCTGATAGGATAGGCTACAGCACAGCAAGGAATTTCCGCGCGGATAGTGTGCGGCGAAGTGCCGCCGCGCAGTTAGGGCCGTCCGACAAATAAATACAGTTCTGGACGTAAACGCAAGGACCCTTTGGTATACGTATTGGTCTACGAACGATCCTTAAATTTCCGTTCATAAACCGGTACTCGATGTACCCCCTCCCTCCCTCCCTCCCCCGTTCTATTATTTTCTAAAATGATGAAATACGTCAGCTGTGAGTTCGACCGATTACAAAGTTGATACTCAACTTTGCAAGCTGCGTAATATGTCTCGTCTATATCCCGTTTTTACTGAATTTCCAAAAAATTATGATAAGCCGTTCTATTCGTAGAGGCGTCGTAGAGACGGATACATGTGACATGGAGAACTTCGGTACCTCTTTGGTACCTCATGTGCGACTGCTACGTGAGTAGCGAGAAAACGATCGCCACGCTCTACGGGATAGATCGTGGCCACAGACGGCGAGACAGGGAGGCAGGCAGGCAGGCAGGCAGGCAGGGGATAAGACGTCGGGAGGAACGAGGGAAACAATTACTATGCCGCTGCATGTAGTGGTGTGAAAGCAAACCCTCCGTAAATGATGAGCGCCCAAATGTTGGGAGGTGATTCTGTTTGAAAAATATAGGGGCAGAAACGGTGCCCCGTCTCGAAAGGAATGCGTGGTCAGTGGTCAATCGACTACGATAAGCAAGCGACAAATGAGTACGCCCCCCCCCCCCCTATCCTCTCTCCATCAATGCTCCGTAGAGACGATAGGGGTATACAGCCCGTTTTTGGAGAAAATATTTTCTGAATGACGGCGGGACTCCTTAACCCAAGTTTCGTCGGAAATTGCCTAAAACAAAAATACGATAATACTACGTACTGTATGTATAGTGTTCGAACACCTATAGAAGCCATGGGATTCGCTCATCAGCCATTGCACTTACAGCTTTTGCTAGGAAACGACTTTTTGTAATAGAATGGAGCGCCTTAAGGTTAGTCGAGGAACCTCCGAAACAAAACTGGGGCGCCTCTGCCTTAACCCTTTTCGTGCTGCAGTGCCGTTTTGGGGACAAAGGACTTGAAATCGGGGCTGGAGTACTAGAGGGGTTGAGGTCAGATGCCTATTACGGGGGACCATAGTTAACAGGACCTATGGTACACATAAAAACCTATATGTTTAACCATTTTTAATAACAATATTTGGTCCTATTAACTATGGCCCCCCGTAATACCTCGTACAGTATAGGCTCACAAAACCGACGACATGATTTTTATTATGGGGAAGCATCGTAGTCTGGACCAAACATGATTTGGTAAAAGTACTGGCATATTTAAGTTTTTTGTATTCAGGTTGGGTCTTGATTACTATGGTTCCCCGTGATAGATGAGCTAGATCACGATCTATCTGTAGATGATCTGTGATATCTATCAAGGGGGACATAGCAACCAGGACCAGATATTGTTGGGAAAAATAATGGAGTATACCTGGTATAGGTTTTTGTGTGTATGATGGGTCCTGATTATCATGGTCCCCCGTACTAGATGATCTAAATCATGATCGATCTAAATCATGATCTATCTGTACATGATCTGTAGTATGATCTATCAGGGGGGGATATAGTAATCAGGACCACATATTCTTAATAATAATGGAGTATATATGTTTTCGTGTGTGTGATGGGTCCTGATTACTATGCTCCCCCGTGCTAGATGATCTAAATCATGATCTATCTATCTGTAGATCATTTTAGCGACCAAGGCCATGCATGATATTGAGTACACCCCCCCCCCCACCCTCTCTCCCTCTCCGTCGTCCAGCACCCAATCGTAAACATAGTGACCAAATATATTGAAAACGAGCGCAATCATCGGTGCAGAATAATCTTCTTGCGCCCCGATGCATGTTTTTTGCGCCACTTTCCTCCAACCCCCCCCCCCCCCCCCCCCCCCCCCTGCCCCTGCCCCTCGAAAAAACAAAACAAACGAACAGAAAGATTACGAACAGTTACGCCCACGGCACATTGATTGAAACTATGCGGGACTTTTTAATTTCAGGGCATTCCTAGAGACGGGTTTTAGTACCACAGGAACCAGTTGTCCCGCTCACCCACGGTACTTTTTTTTTTTTTCATGACTTCTGGCACCCACGGTACCCCCTCGGGGCGGGATCCAGCCACCACGGGACTCAACGGGATCGTTTGTACGGGGTCTCGCCCCGACGGGACCCTACGGGATATAGTTTGTGCGGGATCCGACCACCGGGGTGCACTCCCCCGGCTACGACGGTACTCATCGGGATTGTTTTTGGGACGGGATCCGACTACCGCCGACGCGCGGGATTTAGTCCCGCCCGCGGGATTGGGTCGGAAAAGTCCCGAGGAACGCCCCTCTTGTTTTTTTTTTTGCCGCAAAATCCCGCTCGTCTGAAATGTTCTACCGGCGTCTGGAATTACCACCCGTGTGCTTGCCACCTGTCCCCATCTGTTTCCACAAGATAAAAACGAAATAAAAATGTTACTAAATAACCTGTGACCCCCCCCCCCCCGCTCCATATAAAAGCCAAGCGTCTTAATGCCACGCGTCTGATTGCCACGCGTCTAGGTGCCAAATTTATCCGTTTTTTTTTTTTAACCCCTTTAGAACCCCAGTCCCGTTTTGGGGACAACTTACTTATTTTTTGACTGGTTTGTCCCCAAAACGGAACTGCGGTTCTAAAAGGGTTAACTCCGCCACCCAGTGAAGAATGCCAAGAATAGCGACCGACCGAAAATCAGAACAATGAGAAGAAAACAATGGTAAGGCCCTGCGGCCCACCACCCCGCCATCAGTTGAACGATCACAATGAAGAAAGCAACCACAACAACAGAACCGCCCGTCTAGTTTCCACCCGCTCATTTCCTCCTCACCCGCCGTCAAAGAGCCGATCTTAACGAGGAGTGTTTCGAAGTTTCAGTATTTTCCCGAATTTCGGTATTTTCCTGTTGGAAAACACCGAGAAATACCGAAATTTCGAGAAAATACTGAAAAACCCCCTAAGAAACAGCCCTCGTTAAGATCGACGCTAATTGCGACCATTCCGTCTTTTCTCAATAGTGTTGCGGGGGACCATAGTTAGTAGGACCAAATATTGCCAGTCAAAATCGTTAAATATATAGGTTTTCAACTATACCATGGGTCCTTTTAACTATGGTCCCCCGCAATAGGATTACGCGGGACCATAGTTAGTAGGGCTTAATATTGTTAGTAAAAATCGTTAAATATATAGGTTTTCAGGTATACCATAGGTCCTATTAACTATGGTCCCCCGTAGTAGTATCAAGAGCGACAACGAGTGTACATAAAATACGCATGTATACCTGTCGGCGACCGCCCCCCCCCGCCCCCCCCCATCCCGCAGGCGTCCCAATAAAAGCCCTGCCACCTCTCTCCATGGCTCCATGCCCCCCCCCTCGCGTCACTCACCCGTCCAGTCGCCACTCCCGTCCATGATGTCCACCCCTCGTCTACAACTATCACTCGTGCCTTTGTTTTCAAAATGAACAAGACAAGGATAAGTGTGTAAATAACAGTCTGCACCTCTGCACCCCCCCCCCCCCCCCCCCCCACCCCCCCTCCCCACCGCTCCATATACCCCCCTGCCATCTCTCTACATGCCCCCGTGCCCCCCCCCCCCCCCCCTGGTCCTTCCTATTACGGGGGACCATAGTTAACAGGACCTATGGTACACATAAAAACCTGTATGTTTAACCATTTTTACTAACAATATTTGGTCCTGTTAACTATGGCCCCCCGTAATAGTACCTGCTAGGATGCCATAAAGCTCACCCTTCATGCGACTCGCCCAACACCTCGTGTTTCACTTCGTGCTTGGTGAAAACAAGCAATGTCTGTGCCTGGTCGGTGCAAATCCGACGTGCTCCGTCCCGGCGTTGTAGGGATGCGAGGGTCTACGGCCATACGACTTCCCACGGCCATGCATGACAATGAGTACACCCCCCCCCTCCCCCCCTTCCCCTCCCCACTTCCCTGTGACCACTCGTGTAATTGCCGCTCTCCTCGTCTACAATCAATCGCCGCCGGTTCGTTTTTTGTTTTCACAGACCAAGAGCCAACCACAAGGACAGCGATGCTGATAAAAAACAACCTGCACCCTGCCCCCCCCCACCCCCCCCCCCCACCCTATCAAATACGATACCCGTCCGATCGCCACCTATAAACATTTTCTAAGGAACAATACTCGTAGCAAGAAATACTGATACTATTGCACTAATATTGGTCGCTGCGCTTCGCGCTTGGCGCAAAGCAAGCAATGTCTGCCTGGTCGGTGAAAACCCGACATGCTCCGTCCCGGCATTGTAGGGATGCGAGGAACGGTCTATGGTCATACGACTACGGCCATGCATGATATCGAGTACATCTCTCCTATCGAGTACGTCCCCTCCCAACGTTCTCCTATCGCGTACACGCCCCCCCCCCCCCCCCCCCGCCCCCCACGTTCCGATTCGAAAGGGATGCGTGGTCAAAATGGTCAAACGACTATTAATAATCACGGAGACTTATCGCCCAGAAACGTGGCGAGAGAAAGGCTCCCCCAACGCAGCATCGACGAAAAGCCTCTTGATACACACGCACCAAAGTAGGCTGCTTTGGGCTTACTCTGAACCTATTTACCATGGGTCTCCGTGGCAAGGCTTTCGACAAGTGACTGAGTAGCCCCCCCCCCCCCCCATGAAGCTGTCGTCCATATGCAAGTCTGCCTCAAAAGCGGTTCTTAGTAGGATGCAGCTCACCCTTCACGCGACTCGCCGGACACCTGACGACGCTCCGCGCATGGTGCAAGCAAATGTCTGCCTGGTCGGTGAAAACCCGACATGCTCCGTCCCGGCATTGTAGGGATGCGAGGAACGGTCTATGGTCATACGACTACGGCCATGCATGAGATCGAGTACATCTCTCCTATCGAGTACACCCCCCCCCCCCCACCCCACCCCCTACCTCCCACCGCCATCCACCCGTCCGTTTTTGCTTTCCCTCCCCCCTACAGACTCAGGGATCAAAGACAAGGATACAAGCTATATACGGAACAAGATAAATAACGTAGCCCGGTGTTCAGTCACGGGGGGGGGAAAGGAAGCGGCGCACGTCGCTTTCGGGAGGGAAAACAAAATCGAGGATGGGCAAGAACTTCGTGATGACCGGTAGGCGGAGCTCTGGTCTCCGTCTTTCCTCTCCGGGACTCGTCCTCCTCCTCCTTGTCGCCCTGGTCCTTGGCTGCTGCTCGAGCGTGGTCCGTGCTACTGATTATGGGGACGCTGGTGATGGCGGTGGGGGTGGCGGGGGGGAGGATGGTGACCGGGCCGCGTCTAACATCGTTTACGTCAGGGCGAGGAAGGGGGTGGACGTTTCGGCGGAGCAAACGCACGGGGAGCAGCTTAAGGTGCGTAAGAGTTTTGAAAATAAAAAATCGAAAGGAAAAGAGACTATTTTTTTTTTGTGTGTGTGTGTTTTTTATTCACGAACAACAAAATACGAAAATATGCGGAAATTTATAACAAATTCTTGAAGAAAACACGTATTATACGTATAGAAAGTAGGTGTACCAAGGTACCAACCACGGTAAAACAGCTTTAAGGTGCGTAAGATTTGAATTTATTCGAAAATGAAATAAATTAAGTCGTTTTTTGTTTTGGGCGAAAAAATACGAAACTACGAAAAGTTGATCAAGCTCTCGCCAAACCAAAGCCAAGGTACCAACCGCCTTGAACGGTAACGTTAGAGCTGCTTCGTATTACGGGGGACCATAGTTAATAGGACCTGTGGTAAACATAAAAAACTATATATTTAACCATTTTTTACTAACAATATCTGGTCCTATTAGCTATGGTCCCCCGTAATAGTATTTTTTGTTCTCCAAAGGTCTTTGCATTTTCGTCCTATTACGGGGGACCATAGTTAATAGGACCTATGGTATAAATAAAAACCTATATATTTAACCATTTTTACTAAAAATATTTGGTCCTATTAACTATGGTCCCCCATAGAACTATTGGGCGACGGGAAAATATTGTATATGCACTTATTGTCCTCTTTAAAGTGGTGACGGGCGGGGGGGGGTGGGGGGGGGGGTCATCGGGCCGCGCCTTAACCATTGTCTGGGTTACCGCGAGAAAGGGGGTGGATTTTTCGGCGAAGCAGAAGCATGGTAAGCAGCTCGAGACAAGAATAAGCTATTTACGGGGGACCGTACCTTAGTAAATAGGACCTACGGTACACACGAAAACCTATGGATTTTTATCAATTTTTACCTACAATATTTTGTCCTATTTGCTATGGTACCCCCCGTAGTAAGGGCCGTTACTTTCGGAGAGAATTGTTTTCCTCTGAATTTCAAGAATTTTCCAGAGTCTTTTATTCGCGGTTTTTATTTTTCAATCTTGCTTGGTCTTGCTGTTGCTCTCGCTCTCGCTTTTGCTCTTGCTCATGTCCCTGTTTGGCTTGTTCTTGTTTTTGTTCCTGTTCTTGTTCCTAATACCACGCTGAGTATATATATATATATACACTAGTTGGACGGGATTATAAGAAACCATTTGTCTCGATACTAGTGTCTATAATATCCCTATACTAAATAGCATCATTTTTTTTCCTTCTTCTTCCTTCACAGGACCAAACGAAAACCCATCGCTAACTAATATCATCCACCAACGTTTTTTTTGTCCGACTGTTTTCTTCCTCGTTCGTCGTAATCAGTATGCAGAAGGCGCCGACGGTTCGGACGCGACCACGTCCCTCAAGGTAGCGACGGACGAGGCGGCGGAGGCAGAGGTCAGTCGCTCCGCTCACTCACTCACCCACTCACCCACTCCCTCACTCACTCACCCACTCACCCACTCACTCACCCACTCACTCACTCACTCACTCACTCACTCACCCAATCACCCACTCACTCACTCACTCACTCACCCACTCACTCAGTCAGTCACTCACCCTGCCAGTCGACGACCCCAAAATCATAACACCCTTCTTAACAAGTGAGTCATTGCCCCCCCCCCCCCCCCCCCCCCCCCGCCCCCCCCCCAAAGACTACGGCCATGCATGAGATCGAGTACATCTAACCTATCGAGCACCCCTCCCCGTTGTCCCCCCCCCCCACGCCATCGTCTTTGCTCTCCGTCGCGCCGTCGCGTTTGCGCAGTACGAGATGTACTTCGACGCACCCGCTGGTTCGGAGGAGAGCTCGGTAAGTTTAGGAGAGGACAGACACCTGCTCCGATAGGCATCGTGGCAACGTTTTGGTTAAAACTATTTTCTGGATGATGGGGACTCCTTAGCTCGTTGTGGGGAGGTAAAACACTCGGAACTATATACCTGGTAGATATACCTGTGCTATAAGGATTACCCTGGGCTGGGTAATCGATCTGTCTTTCACCTCTATGGCTTAGTAGGTCAACACCTTCATATTGGGCGTCGTCGGCAGGACACCTGGTATTACGGGGGACCATAGTTAATAGCATAAAAAATTGTTCGTAAAAATGGGTAAATATATAGGTTTTTATGTATACCATAGGTCCTATTGACTATGGTCCCCTGTAATAGTCAAAACACGGGTACGTATGTACTCTTTTTTCGTTTGTTCTTTTCCACCGCAATTACCAGGCATGTAATATTGTTGGCCTTTTTTTTTCTCTCTCTTTTCGTCCTATTTACGGGGGGTCATAGTAAATAGGACCTACCGTACACACAAAAATCGATATGTTTCCTTTTCCTCACTAACAATATTTGGTCCCGTTTACTATGGTTCCCCGCAATCGTCGTAACTCGGATCCGGGGGGCTCTTCTCCCTCCTAATCTTCCCCACTAAGGTTTTTTGCCTTTTAAGGTTGCGTTCTTATCGCCCTTTTCTTTCAACATGCGACTACCCACGTCGCCAAACATACGAGTAGGCGTGTCTGTTTTTTTTTTCTCTCTTTTTTTTTGCAAATAGCCTAAAAATAGTTGGAATCACGTTCATATCAAGTGGGGTTCGAACTCCAGCATCAACTCTTCAGCAGCGTTTCGAGGGTGCCACTATTTACGGGGGACCATAGTAGATAGGACCCAATATTGCTAGTAAGAATAGGTAATTGTGTACCTGGTAGTTTTTTCTGTGTACTGTAGGTCCTATTTAAGTATATAGGACCAAATATTACTAGTAAACTAGGCAAATACATACCTGGTAGTTTTTTTTTGTGTACTGTAGGTCCTATTTACCATGGCCCCCCGTAGGTATTACGGGGGACCATAGTAAATAGGACCAAATATTGCCAGTAAAAATAGGTAATTATGTAGGTTTTTGAGTGTACCGTAGGTCCTATTTACTATGGTTCTCAGATCTGAGCAAAAGGGCGAGGAATATACATACGACCGGGACAAACAAGACAGGATGCGGCTTAGCATTCCTTCAACCCCCCCCCCCCCCCCCTCCACATATTACCTCACTGAAGCTGTCATCCATATGCAAGTCCCCCTCACAAGCGGTTCTTAGTAGGATGCAGCTCACCCTTCATGCGACTCGCCGGACACCTCACGGCGCTTTGCGCTTGGTGCAAGCAATGCCTGCCTGGTCGGTGAAAACCCGACATGCTCCGTCCCGGCATTGTAGGGATGCGAGGGTCTATGGTCATACGACTACGGCCATGCATGAGATCGAGTACACCTCTCCTATCGAGTACACCCCCCCCTCTCCACATATTGGTCTATGGTCATACGGCTACAGCCATGTATAAGATCGAGTGCATATATCTCCTATAAGGAGTACACCCCCTCCACCTAATGACACATTCAATAAAAAACTGCGATACAACGCCTATTACCTATTACGGGGGGCCATAGCAAATAGGACCAAATATTTTTAGTGAAAATAGGTAGCTATATAGGTTTTGTATTTACTATAGGTCCTATTTACTACGGTCCCCCGCAATAGCTGGTGCTATTCATACCGTTTAATAACTCAAGAGGATTGTTTTCTTCCGCCTACCAGGCACACGATAAGCGGACTGCTGTGTCATCCCCTCTCCCCCGTTGCGGCATTCATGGTTCGTGGCAAGAGTCCCCTCATTTGTACCTGGAAGGCGTTATCGCCCGCCTGGGTGGTGAATCTCTCGTCCATTTGCTGACTTTGTAGCGAGTGTCCCCATGATCGTACCCTGGCAAGCGTTATGGACTTGAGATGCCTGCTTGGGTGGTGAATCTCTCGCACGTTCGCTGATTTGTAGCAAACGTCCCCTCATTTGTACCTGGCAGGCGTTATCGCCTGCCTGGACGGTGAGAAATCTCCCGACTCTTCGTCCAGATTAACTACTGCAATAATCTACGGCCTTCAAGCATCGGTAGCACTAGTCGGTCGCAAGGCCCACGCGGCGCTTAAACGTAAGAGCACCGCTATGGGATCGTTTTTTCATTACCCTGCGCCTAACGGTTGGTGTGCTTCGATTCCAAGTTGAACGAGGTACTGAGCCGCTCGCTGGACTGGCCCAAGCGCGGTACAGTTGGTGTACCCAAAAGGCGTTCTACGATAGAGGTTTACCCTATTTTTCCTGAAGCTCCTCACTTGGCCTTAAGGAGCTCCATACCTCAACCGAAAACTGACTTCGGCAAAAATCAAACTGCATCCCGACCAACAATCCCATGGCCCAAGTATACAAAGACATCATTTTTCGAAACAAGATTGGCATTTAGAAAAAAACGCGGAAATGTACGACCTCTATCGTAGAACGCGCCCCATTTCAACCGTGCAAGGACTGTAGTCCCGCTCTGGGGGCAGTCGCGTTCTACGATAATAGAGGTAGCGCATTTCCGTTAAAAATCCGCTAATTTTTTTTCTCAATGACGGGGTTTTTAACCCAAAATTGTCGGAAGGCCAAAATCTTTTTTTCCGTTTTTTTTTGTATAGTTGGGCCATGGGATTATTCATCGAGATGCCATTTGATTTTTGCTGGAGTCGGTGTTCGGGTGGGGAGGTATGGAGCTTCTTCCTCGAGTGCTGAGGAACCTCAGAAAATGCAGAACGCCTGTCAATTGAATGCCAAGCACTCCTTATCTAAATGGCCTTGGAAGCCCCCATAGTATACAGGCCCGAAATACATACCACCTAAACCACCGACGTGTTCCACGATAGAGGTGGCCCATTTCGGCTGCAAACATTTTCTGAATGACGGGACCCCTTGACTCAAAATCGTCGGGATGCCAATCGTGTTTCGAAAATAAATGGCGTTTTTTGTATGCTTCGGCCGCGGGATTGATTACTCGTCGGGAGGCAATTCGATTTTTTTTTGCTGAAATCAGTTCTCGGGTGAGGTATGGACCTCGTCAAGTGGGGAATCGAACAAGTTCTCCATCTCCAGTACACGGTCGGAGATAGGCTTGCCACTCTTCGTGGGGGCTTTGGGAAGCTTCTTTTTTGGCCCTCGTTTTTAGCCTACCCCTCTGTCATTTAAACTGGGGGATAAAAACGTGATATCGTACTCGTAGTGTATCATCCTGCATATTTTTCGCACGACGAACAAAATGTAAAGACAAAGGTTGCTGCACATTTCGGACAGATCGTCGAGTGAGTCTTGCCTTTCGAGGCAAAACGCATCTGTTCCCGCCCCTTGTGTGATCTGTGTGTTTTAGCACATGCTGTCGGTTGGGGCCGTTATCATCCGCATGATCTACTCTAGCACATGTTTCCTGGGTTAGATCCGTGTGCAGTACAAATCCTGTGCAACCGATGGCTTGCCTTTTCAGGCAAAGATATATGTGCCTGCCCCTTGTATGATCTATGATCTGTATGATCTATGATCTGTATGATCTGTATGATTAGCTCATGTTGCCGGGTGGGAACCATATATCCTGCATGATCCACTGTTGCACATGCTTCCCGGGTTAGATCTGTGTGCCGCACAGATCCTGCACAACCTCCCTCAACCTCCCACAACGGCAGCTGAGCAACTAGACGATCATCTACTGTAGATCACGATCTATCTGCAGATGATCCGCTCGTTGCGTGGAGACTTGGAAATATCGTGGGTTCGAGTCTCGCCGAGTGTATGCTCGTAAGGAGTTTTTCTTGGATAAAATTTGACTAACGGAAAGCGCGAGAGCGTGAGTCAGCAAAAGTCGACGAAATTTGTCAAGCAGGGGGAATGCTGAACCCCATGCGCGACACAAACGAAGGCACGTACCGGGGGGGGGGGAAAGGGACGACACCTTTCTGAGATCGCTGAGGGTAAAACCTCCCACGAGTTGAAAGCTGGAAAGTAAAAGTGATGATAAAAAAGGGCCTGTGAGATCCAGCGCATGTTTCCTGGGTTAAATCTGTGTGTTTGTACAGATCCTGCGCAACCTATCGAGACGGCAGGTGAGGAACTGTGGGTGATCTACCGCTGTAGATCATGATCTATCTGTAGATGATCTGTTCGTGGTTGTAGAAACTTGGGAAAATGTAACAAAGTGTTCACTCCCTCGACCGTCCTACTCGATTTATTTGCAGGGGTTCACCGTGAGCTTTGTCGGTCAGCTGGGAGGGGCGGAGTGGAGCGTGGACATGTTCGACTGCAACAGCGAGGGCGGAGGCTGGGTCAACATTGGCACCCTCGAAGGCTGTGAGGGCATGCTGCATACAGATCATACAGATCATTCAGATCATTCAGATCATTCAGATCATTCAGATTATTCAGAACATTCAGTAGTAGTAGTAGAAATCGTTGTTCTTCATCATCTGTGAATACGTAGCTGATATTTTATTGACGGTATCGTTCAGTAGTAAAATAGTAGTTGTTGTTGGAGTAGTTCATCCGTGAATCCGTAGCGCCTACTCATTGGCGGTATTCAGTCGCGGTCGACTGACCGCGCTAGCGATGGAGAGTGGCTGGGCCAACATCGGTATTCCTCCGATGGCCGTGAGACCATTTTATTTTCATTGCTTCTTCATCATCGTTTTCACTTTCCACCTTAGCCCTTTTAGAACTGCAGTCCCGTTTGCAGGACAAACCACTCAAATTCCAAGTAGCTTGTTCCCAAAACGGGACTGCGGTCTTAAAAAGGGCTAGCTCGTATGGGTTTTTTTACCCTCAGCGATCTTCTGGGCAAGACGCCGTGGGCGCGTGCCTTCATTTTTATCGCGCATAGAGTTCAGCGTTTCCACTGCTCGTCGATTTTGTTCAAATGTTGCTGTTGGTAGCCCAGGCTCTGACGCTTTCAGCTACCTGATAGTCATTTTTTTAGCGCAAGAAAGAGTCCCTACGAGTCTATGCCGCGCTCGGTGAGACTCGAACCCACGAAATATATCCTATTACGGGGGATCATAGTTAACAGGACCTATGGTATACATAAAAACTATATATTTAACACTTTTTAGTAACAATATTTGGTCCTGTTAACTATGGACCCCCGTAATAGTACGCACGCCGATCACCTACCAACATACAGGTAGTCTACAAAACGATCGAAATCCACAGCAAATAATATGTTCGACGTTCTCTCAGTCTCTGAGCTCACTCGAAAGTTATTGGCTTGCCGATCTCTCCGAGCTCGCCAACGTAGCCAAACCTCTGTCCTCAACATAGCCGTCTCCCAGAAAACGGGCCTGTCAACCATGGATGCAGATGTTGCGGTGTAACCTCTCTCTTTGTGAACGCCGGAACCCACTGATATGCGCTCACGTGTTTCTTACGGGGGACCATAGTAAATAGGACCAAATATTGTCGGTAAAAATATGGGAATGTATAGGTTTTTGTGTGTCCCGTAGGTCCTATTTACTATGGTCCCCCGTGATAGTAAGAAGCACAGGTATCCGTAGTGCCTATTGAAGAACACCAACTATTTATACTATGGGGGGTCATAGTAAATAGGACCAAATATTGTTGGTAAAAATAGGAAAGTATATAGGTACTCGTTTGTACCGTAGGTCCTATTTACTATGGCATCCCGTAACAGCAACGCATATCTTTCCTACAATCAGTGTCCCTTGCTGTCCGGTCGCAAAATGCTTCGTAATATGTCGGCCGTGCATCGATCGCTTGCTTGCTTGCTTTTCGCCTGGTCGTATCGGACCAGTTACCGAGGATGCGTGGACTTCGAAGGACATCGACTACACCGCGACGACGGCGGACTACATCGTGCCCGTCGTGTCGGAGGTCATGGTGAGAAATTACTCGTAATTATTGCCGTAATCATTGCCATGAATATGCCTCGATCTACCGGTGATTAATTGACTCTACGAGGTGTACAAACTGGGAAATATTTTGCTATCTCTTGGCGGACGTATCCGAGGTCATGGTGAGAAATTACCCGTAATTGTTGCCTGGAAACGCCCCGATCTACCGGTATTTACCCGACTTTTTTAGATACTGGGAAAGGTTTTGCTATTTCTTGGCGGACGTATCGGAGGTCATGGTAATAAACTACCCGTAATTATTGCCGTAATTATTGCCCGAAATTATTGCCGTGAATACGCCTTGTTCTACCCGGTAACTACCTGACTTTCTACCTACTGGGAGAGGTTTAGAAATATTTATTGACGGACGTATCCGAGGTCATGGTGAGAAAAAGCCCCGTAATTATTGCCGTGAATACGCCTTGTTCTACCCGGTAACTACCTGACTTTCTACCTACTGGGAGAGGTTTAGAAATATTTATTGACGGACGTATCCGAGGTCAGGGTGAGAAAAAGGCCCGTAATTATTGCCTTGAAGTGCCTCGATCTACCGGTAATTACCTGTCATTATAGATACTGGGAGAGGTTTTGAAATGTTTCTTCGCGGACGTATCCGAGGTCACGGTGAGGAAAATACCCGTAATTATTGCCGTGAAATGCCTTATTTACGGGCAATTACCGGACTCTATAGATACTAGGGAAGGTTTTTGCCATATCTTGCGGACGTGTCTTAGATGGGATACAGAGACTTTAGGTAGGCGATGGTGTTACAATCCCGGTAATCACTGCCGTGAAACGCCTCAAGTACCGGTAATTTATTGACTTCATAGTTACTGAGAAATATTTCGGTATTTCTTGGTGGACGTGTCTTAGAATGGATACAGAGACGTTAGGTAGGCGATGGTGATACTATCCCGGTAATCACTGCCGTGAAACGCCTAAAATACCGGTAATTTATTGACTTCATAGTTACTGAGAAATATTTCGGTATTTCTTGGTGGACGTGTCTCGGATGGGATACAGGGAGTGTAGGCAGGTCATGGCGATAAGTACCGGTACTCATTGCCATGAAATGCCTCAAAACACCGGTAGTTGCTTGACTTTATAGATACTGGGAAAGGTTTTACTATTTCTTGGCGGGTGTATCTCGGATGGGATAAAGGGAATTTACGTAGGTCATCGCGATAGATACCGGTAATTATTGCTGTGAAATTACTTATTCTACCGGTAATTACCTGACTTTATAGATACCGGGAAAGGTTTTCTTATTCATTGCGGGGTGTATCTCAGATGGGACACAGGGGGTTCAAGTATTGGGAAAGACTCTGCATCGTGCCCGTCGGGTTTTACGGTGTTTTTTTTCACAAAATATTTTTGAAATATCTTCGAAAAAAATATCGGCGGTAATCACGAAATCACCTGAGCTTATATATATCGTAGGTACTGGAAAAGGTACTCGTTTTGCTTGGGAGGCGTATCTTGTATTCGGTTTGCTGGCGGCACCTACCGATTCGTCGTGAAATCCTGCCGAAACCCAAGAACGTGGTCCTATACCTACTGTATATCTCTGGACATCATGGTACTTAAGTTTTTGAACTACTGAAAACAATATCCTTCAGTATACTCGTACTAACCCTCACCCTATTTCCAAGTGGCGGTGTTTCCGAGTGGATGCGTGGTAGTATTTTTTTATTTTTTTTTCTCGTGGCTAATGCCGGCTTACCTGGACTTTTCTTTACCCATGGCCTCAACTTCACCCTTATAGGGCAAGCGGCTTATAGCTTGAGCGCTCAGTCCCCGAGCAAAAAAGGACTGCAGTGTGCCTATGTGTATGCCCGTGTTCCTCGCATCAAGCTGGTTTTTCTACCCCGTCGATATCCAGCGCAACAGCCAAGTGTCCGTGCCGACTATTACGGGAGACCATAGTAAATAGGACCATATTTTGTTAGTAAAAACATCGAAATATATAGGTTTTTGTCTGCACCGTAGGTCCTATTTAATACGCCCCCCCCCCTATGGCCACACGACTACGGCCATGCATGAGATCGAGTACATCTCTCTTATCGAGTACACCCCCCCCCCCCCCCCCTGTAATAGAGAGCGGTGCAAGCGCCGTGGCCACAAAACTACGCCACAGAGATACTGCATACCAGGTACATTGTTCTGCAGCAAGCAGACTCGTCAGACAGTGCAAATGCCATACCGTCGTACTGGATACGACGGGAACGACAAGAGAGGGGGCAACCAAAACCACTTGGAATTTGCGGCAGAGGCAAGAGATAGTTTTCTGCCCAGTGCTGTACTGTAGAAGGGTTAGACCGGGTGGCCTCAGACCGGGTGTACACCAGTGGCACGCATCGTTCATCTGACGTACGTGTGCAAGCGTAGCAATCGCTTTTCTCGGCAGCAGCCGCAGCCAGAACTGACTCGCTCTGCAGTGAGTTTCTAGTATTACTAGGGGACGATAGTTAATAGGACCAAATATTGTTATTACGGGGGGCCATAGTTAACAGGACCAAATATTGTTAGTAAAAATGGTTAAATATATAGGTTTTTATATTGTTAGTAAAAATGGTCAAATATATAGGTTTTTATGTATACCATAGGTCCTGTTAACTATGGTCCCCCGTAATAGTAAAACTGGTTGAATATATAGGTATTTATGTATACCATATGCCCTATTTAACTATGGCCCCCCGTAATATATCGCTGACCAAATCTCGCCGCTGCTTCGCTTTTTTCGGCCGCCGCTGTCATCTGCTGCCACACGCACGTACACTTCAGGTTCGGATTCACGCCGTCGGCTCCCAGGTAAGAAGCGCATACGTTACGTGTTAACAGTGCTCGATACGATACATGGGTAAGTTCGATACTTTCGGAAGACCGAGCTCTCGATCTAATCGAACATTTGTGTTCCGATACCAGGTATGATGTAGCGGACGCCTCGGACGTGTCGAAATTCGGACAATCGATACATAATACGTTCCTATCGGATTTACGTCGTATTTGGGAGAAGAAACTGGTTGATGTACACGTTAGGGTTCGATGCGGCATATCGGAAGTTGCGATCTATCGGAATATCGGCGTTTTGATATAAACCATTGCCTAATGCACTGTTAATACCCATACCAATTGCAAGTGTTTGGTGTGCCCGAAAAATCGTGTGTACAATTCTCAAGGGATTGCGAATGTCGAATCATTTTTTTCTTGAAACGCTATCCTCGCATCAAGTTTCCTTGAAACACTACGAGTATATACATACACCAGTTTGTTGTTACCTGTGGGTACAAGCGGTCCATCAGCATATCACCTCTCCCCCCCAACGCCCTGTCTCTCAGGCTGGCTACCTGGACTACGTCGCGGTGACCTTGCTTGGCGGTGATGCGCCTACGGAAAACGGCGGTGGCGTGCTCTATGTCGAACACATCGAGGGAGTCGAGATACCGGAAGAGCAGCGCAGCGGCAAGCCACTTACGGTAGGTCGAAGCTCCCCCCCCCCCCGCTTCCGCCTTTCCCAACCCGACCCGACCCGACGCGACCCGACGCGACCCGACCCGACCCGACCCGACCCGACCCGACCCGACCCGACCCGACCCGACCCGACCCGACCCGACCCGACCCGACCCGATCCGACATGACCCGACCCGACCCGACCAGACTCGACCCGGCCCGTGAGATGTTGAAGACCTTCTGACGCGGCCCGCGAGTCGGGCCACGATCTGTGAAGAGCCCTGCATCAACGGCATTAACCACGGCGCAAGCCTCGATGACGTGAATCGGCGTTCCCTATTATTTGATGCCCCTCCGTCTGGTTTCCATGAAGATCCGGCATGTGCATCATTTTTTGTGCGGTATAATACCCTACTTGGCACGCCCAGGATGATCCAAGACCTTCTAAGCATGTGCAGATGAACTACGATTCCCTCTGTGGCCCAAACCGGGGGAAAACATGCGTAGTAGCTCACGTATGTACGGTATCGATATCTCCAATGTAGATCGAGTGCCGAGGACGAAAGTAAGCTGGCTCATGCAGCTCCCGTAGCCCACCCCGCGCAAATAGGCGCAGACGATCTATCCTCTAGGCTCGAACTACGAAAGCACGTGCCGTTGAGCTGTGATACTGTACCTGCTCCAGTTTTTATAGCTTACCGGTAGGCCGGGGAAAACCATGCTCGTACAGCCTGTTTAGCAGCTCAGATAGCTGTAAACCGGTGAGCTACGTACACACACGCCCCTCGAAACGAGGCGAGAGCTGATCCGTCCCGGGCGTGCAGCTCTAACTCTGCGAGCTCGGGCTACGGTGAGAGCTGATCTGTCCTGGGCTTTTCTGCAGCTACACCTTAACTTCGATAGATAGATCACATTTCCGCGAAAATGTTAGCCTGAACGACGGGGTTCCTTAACCCAAAATCGTCGGAATACCGATCTCGTCTCGAAAAATGACGTTTTCGTATACCTGGGCAATGGGATTTATTCGTCGGGAGTAAAAACTCGATGGTTGCTGAAGTCTGAAATCGGGTGAGATATGGAGCTCCTTAAGCGAGGAAGGAGCCTCAGAAAGCTTATAGGGTGGGCCTCTATAACGTGGGTCGCTTTATTTTGGGAAATAACGTGATTGGGTTCTGGGCTTGTTGCAGCTCTGCTCCCGACGCGGGCTCAATCCCAACCCCACGAAAAAACATTTGCTGTGCGAGGAAATGACCAAAATTGTGTGTGTGCGTGTGTGTGTGTGCTTTTTTTCCAAATTCCAAGTAGTCTTGGGAGTTAGGGAGCTTCGAAGTGGGTTGTCTACGAGTAAAATGGCAAAACGAAGCAACTTTTGACCGCCGCCTGTTTTAATCAAACGCAGCCCCCCCCTCGTGTCTTGTTGGTTTCGGAAATATTTCTTTTCGGAGACCCAGCCGAAAATGGATTATGCGCCGCAAACACATTGCTGACGTGCGTCGGCGGTTGTGGTGCCTTTTGTCGTGTGTTGTTTTTTTTTCTAAAGGAAGCGGAAGGGAGCGATATTTCTGAAACTGGGCATTCCATCGAGTTTCAGACCGAGGACTCCGGCGCCGGGCAGGTGCAAAAAAAATAGAGGAAAGGCGTGGTTTTGTCGTTTTTTGTCGCCTCTGATTTGTGCGCGTGCGCTATGCCAACCTTTGCAAGTACGCTCGGAAGTGAAACACGTTTTTGGGTCGGTTTCTAAGTAGTGTTGCACGTCGGTCCAGATCGAACGGTGCCCTCTGATATTGTGCAAACATCAAAACCTGGCAAATTAACGTGTGCAGCACCTCCTGGTCAGTTTTTATATTTGCACGTCGGCCCCGAGGGCCAACCAGATCCCAACCCCAACCCCAACCCCAACCCCAAAATAATGGTCCGAATGTAACGGTCCGAATGTAACGCTCCGAATGTAACGTTTCGGCCAGAACGATTCCAAAGAAAAAAACTCGGATGTAACGCTTCGGCGAAAACATTTTTATTCCTCCGACGATTATTCCAGTACTATTAATGAGTATATTTGGTCCTGACTAGTATCCAGACTACCAGGTATATATGAATACCAGGAATCAGTTTCTCCCCTGGAATATATCTACAGTAACAGGTAGATAATCAAGCCGTGGGAATCGATGATCTGTCCAAGGTTAACAAAAAACTATTTCAATGTAACGCTTCGGATGTAACGCTTCGGATGTAACGCTTCGGATGTAACGCTTCGGATGTAACGCTTCGGATGTAACGCTTCGGAGGTAACGCTTCGGATATAACGCTCCGGGTGTAACGCTTCGTCTTTTGCCCAATATGTTGTATGCCTGCATGCCTTTCCCTTCCCCTCGTCCAGTACGAAATCTACATGATGGCTCCGACGTATTTGGCGGACACCTTCCTGATCTCCGTGGTGGCCCAGCTGGGGCCCGACCATCCCGATAACGCCGCGGGCACCCACTGGAAGATCGACATGTACGACTTCGAAGGCAGCGATACGTGGAAGGCCGTGGGCGACCTCACAGGAGGTGAGCGTGCGGTTCCTTCCGTCTGTCCGTCCGTCCATTGTACCGAGACGAATACGGGGGGGGGGGGGGGGGTACTAGCCCGTGAATGGTACGTACGGCATCCCTCCCCAACATGCCAGCTCTGTTCATGCGAATAGTTGAGTGTCGAGGATATGCGAGGGTGGGCACTACTGTGAGTACCGTGGTCGCGGCATACAGCCATTAATAGCGCCTGAAATAACGGTGAAAGGTCAGCAGCCTTGCACACTTCAGACAGATAAGCCAGCAGAATTTACCACCGCTTTGTTTGGGGTTTGGTCTGACTGGCACATGGCCAGGGCTAGGGTTGCTGTGATTTGGCTCATAGGGCTAGGGTCGGGTTTAGGGTTTGTCTGATAGGCTTGGGTTTAGGGTTAGGGCTGCTCTGAATGGCTTGTCAGGGTTAAGGTTTGGGTTGCTCTGGTTGGCTCAGGGTCAGGGTTAGAGTTGCTCGGGTGGGGTTTGGGTCAGGATTAGGCCTACTGTAGGGTTAGTTACTATTCGTCTCTAATGGCTGACACAGTTTGTGTCAACCATTGTTTTCTCGCAGAAGTGGTACGCAAGCCTCTTCTGTCATCTGTGATAAATGTTTGTTTATGTTTGAGTAGGCGTTCTTACGGTAGCTATATGTAATGTTAGCACCAAATTCTGGCAAAACTCTCTCTTGTCTGGTGCGTCTCCCTAAGGGCACTGACAGCACTACTACCCGATGGGAAAAAATCAAGTTCGTTAAATTTCACACATCAGGAAAAAAAGTTTTTCAGGAAAGTCTTGGAAAATTGAAAAATTGCGCAAAAAAACAAATGTCGATTAAAAATTGGGGGAAAAAACTCTCCAATAAGAACAACCCTTAAACCTTTCAGGACAAAACTGCAGTGCCGTTGTGGAGACAAACAAGTCGATTTCGAAGTGATTATTAAGGGCTCGGAGGAAGTACTGCACCCCCAATATGGTTGGATTTTCAGTACCAGTCTCACCATAAATCGGGCGGGTGTGTTTCGACGCTTTGTTCCCGTCTAGACGTCCCTTGCATCTATTATACGATCAGAAGGGTGTATGTTATATATAATATTATTCTTCGTACCAGGTAGCTGTTTTCACGATGTCATCTGTGATACACCTTTCCCTACGGTCAATGGGCATGGCCTGCAGTTGCTGTTCTTGTCCAGGCCATGACATTGCCCGTCGATTCTCTTTTGTTTGTTTTCAATATTTCGTTGCACGCTGTTTACGGGGGACCATAGTTAATAGGACCTGTGGTATACATAAACACCTATATATTTAATCACTTTTACTAACAACATTTGATCCTATTAACTATGGGCTCCCGCAATAGTGCCGGTTGTTCGCCGGCTACAGACAACACCGGCATTACACACAGCGGCAACTGAAACTACTCCTCACAACTACGTATACCACGCCCTGGCGATTCCCACCTGCGTGCCAAGCGATTAACCACGAGCACCATCGTATACGGCGGGGGAAGCCGGGACTGCTGTTCAATGTTCAACCAGCTGCGCTATAGAGGGACCACCACAACAGCCGTTATCTCCTTCTGTTTGTTTGTTAGTTTTTGTAAGCAGGGTATCAAAGCTCCTCCAACACAGCGATGAGAGAAACGTACAAGTTGGTGCACCCCCCCTTATTCCGCATCTCGGATATAGACCAGACAGATCATCTAAAGAGATCATGATCTAGATCATCCAAGGTAGGAGGCGTTCTACGGTAGGGGCTCACCCCGATTTTTCTGAGGCCCCTCGCTCAAGGAGCTCCATACCTCCCCCGAAATCTTGCTTCTGCAAAAATCAAGCTGCATCCCGATGAATGTTTCTATGGCCCAAGTATTCTAAAACATCATTTTTTGTTATCAAAGCTTAGAATTTTTGCGATTTTGGGTTCACGGGACCCGTCATTCAGAAACCGTTTTAGCGGAAATGTGCTGCCACTAGCGAAGAACGCGTTGTAGATAGATCATCTGCAGTAGCTCACGTTGTTTTAGGGTGGGACCCTTTCAATCCGAACGATCTAACAATAACACAAACTTGCTCCCTGAGTTGGATCTGTACTTTGCAGATCGTGCACAACCCCTCACGACGACAGGCGAGGAACTAGATGGTCGAGATGGTCTACATGTAGATTACACAGATCCCATCCGGGAAACATGTGCAGTTCAGGCAGATCACACAGATCCCACCTTCTGAAACTTGTGCAGATCCCGTAGATCTGCAGATCCCACCTGGCGAAACATGTATGTATTATATAGATCATTCAGATCCCACCCACCCACCGAAACATGGTCTACCTGTAGATGATCTATACGTAGATGATGTATCTGTTGATGATTTATCTGTAGATGGTGTATCTGTAGATGATATATCTGTAGACGATCTACCTGTATATGATATATATGTAGATCGTCTATCTGTAGATAATCTACTATCTATCTGTAGAATATCTATCTGTAGATTGTATATCTGTTATTGATTTATTTGCAGACGATCTATGTGTGAGTCTTTTCCACCGTGCACCAAACACGCATCAATATTTACGATCGTCTTGTTTTGCCATGAGAGGTTCAACAACGCCGGACGATCGCTTGACAGATCGATCACAGTATAATAGTTCTGAGGCGCTGCGCAGGATCTGTATACAACTTTGATCAGGAATATAATATCCCCCTTCGAATGTCACATCACGTTCAGTACGATATATCGAAATTTCGACATTTCCGATATATGGAAATTTCGATGTTTCCGATGTATCGAAAGTTTCGATACGATATCCAGTAGTATATGATACGTAGTATTGATACGTAGTATACCTACATATGGCCGGGAATATATACCCCCCCGATACGATACGTACCCAACATATATGGTACCTACTATTACGGGGGGCCATAGTTCACAGGACCAAATATTGTTAGTAAAAATGGTTAAACATATAGGTTTTTATGTGTACCATAGGTCCTGTTAACTATGGTCCCCCGTAACACTCTGGCTGGGAATATCTTCTCCGTTTGATATCTTTCGATACGATATATCGAAATTTCGATATTTTAATCTTTCGATGCATCGGAAATTTAAGTACGATCTCCAGCAATTCGATCCTATATATCGGAAATTCGTTTTTTTCGATATATCAGAACTCTCGATACGGTATCCAACCTTTTCGATACCATATATCGAACGTTTCATATTTGATGTTGCCATGTATCGGAACTTTCGATACGACGCCCAACACTGCTGCATGATATGTATACCCCTCTGGCCGGGAATACAGTTATTGATAGATCCAACATCAGACAACACGTCCTAGGTCACGCAGTTGATGTAGCCTCCACCCGGCAACGTGAGCTAAATCATACAGATCATACAGATCATACAGGTCATACATATCGTACACATCATGAACGGGTCGGTTGGTGAACTTGGAGAACAATGACCTGTCCGAGAGGTGTGAAACGTTTCCAGTACGCAGGGCTAGAAGAGACCCATTTTTTTGTTGCATATTATACAAATGACCCGTTCTACGATAGAGGTAGCACATTTCCGCTATTTTGCTCCTGAAAGAAGGGGTTTGTTTACCCCAAGTCGTCGGAATGTCAATCTAGATTTCGAAAAAAAAACGTTTTGTAGACTCGGGCCATGGGATTATTCGCCGCGATGGAACTAAATTTTTGCTGAAGTCAGTTTTCGGAAGAGGTATGGAGCTCCTTACGTGAGGAGCCTCAGAAAAACTAGGGTGAACCTCTATCGTAGAACGCCTTAAATCATACAGATCATACAGATCATACAGATCATGAAAGGGTTGGTTGATGAACTGGGAGAACAATGACCCGTTCGAGAGGTGTGAAACGCTTCCTGAACGCAGCACTTGATAGAGACCGTATTTTGGTTTGAGATCATACAGATCATAGAGATCATACATATCATACATATCATACAGATTATGAAAGAGTTGGGTGGTGAAGTGGGAGAACAACAACCTGTCCGATAAGTGTGAAACGTTTTCCAGAACGCAGGACTAGAAAGAGACCCATTTTTTTCTTGCAGATCATACAAATCATACAAACCATACAGATGGTACAGGTCATTCAGATAATGAAATAGTTGGCTGATGAACTGGGAGAACAATGCCCAGTCCGAAAGGTGTCAAACGTTTCCAGAACGCAGGACTAGAAAGAGACCCTATTTTGTTGTTGTTGGTGTTGCTTGTTGTTGTTTTGAGTGTGGTCTTTTCTTCGATCTTGCCCTCTTTCCCTACCTCATGTTAAGAACGGACAACGGACCACATAACGGCAGCGATATCTGGAAGGCTGCAGGCGACTTGACCGGGGTGGTTTGTGTGTTGTCCCCCCCCCCCCCCCCCCCCCCCCTTCCCCGCCTCCCCTCCACTATCTATATTTTTTTTCTACATTTAAAATTTCGTGGATTTTGGTGGTTGTACAATAAGAAACCCGGAGTTTTCTTCTATGAGGTTGGCACGGATTTTCTAGTTTCGATTTCACAACTGAACTGCGTTTTTATTACAATGTTTGCGAAATGAATACAGTGCGGGTACGAAAACCGTCGACCACAGAAATAGGAGACGGGTCACAACATCCATCCTACCAACCCTTCCCCCCCCCCTCCCCCCCCCCTTTTTTCTCTCCCGTCGCCTGTTTTTGCTTCGATCTCAGAATCGCGAATCGAGGGGGAAAAATAAAGCGCGATCTCGAATTCCGCGAAAACCGCGAGTCAGACTCAGCATTTTGATCTCGATCTCCGAAAGCAACTGTTAATACGTAGCACTGCCCCCGCCCTCCGCCGCGTCACCCTCACCCCCCCCCCCCCCCCCCCCCCCGGCCCTCCCCTCCCCTCCCCTCCCCTCCCCTCCCCTCCCCTCCCCTCCCCTCCCCTCCCCTCCCCTCCCCTCCCATTTTCCCTCCGCCGCCTTTTTGCTTTCTGTTTTTTTGTTTTTTATAGTGACGTCGTCCGCTTGGAGCACCGTGGACCTATCCATCACCGTTTCCGACTCGTCCGATTTCGTCGACGGTTCCGACAACGAGATACTGGTACGGAGATTTTGCATGTATATCCCCGGCTCTCGTCGGGTGATTCCACTACAAGGAGCGCCGCTCTGAACGTAAATAGAAGGACCAGTAAGTTATCATGTTAATGTAGGAACGGTTATTATATTCCCGAACAGACCGGTGTGTATGTACGATGGTGGTGATGATGTTGTCGCATTAGCCCCCACGTCCCTGAAATCCTGCCCGCGGTCACTAGTAAACAGTCTGCGGCGGGATGGGCCTCGACGGGAGAAAACAAACAAACAAGCATGAAGTAGCGCGCAAGGCAGCATCATAGCAACTGTTCTAAAACTTTGAAATACGGGTTTAGGTTGAAACCCCTCGATCGATTCCCAAGTCGTATTATATGTGATGATGATGATGTTATCACATTAGCCCACTTCTCCGAAGTCCTGCCTGTGGTCGGTCACAAAACAGGCTGTAACAAAATGCTTGTCGATGGGAGAAAACCAGCAAGTACGAAGTAGTGCGCACGGCAGTATCATCCCAGTACGTCAGGGAAACGGTACCAACGAGCCGTGGAACACCACCATCCCGCACCACTCTCGCACCAGGAACGAACGTATCCATGGGTTTTAGGGCCGACTGGTCTTGATGTTGATATATGAGTGGCCCTTAGATTCGTAATGATGTACTGGTACGTCGCTACTGCTGCTGCTGTTGCTGTTTCTTCAGCTTCGTCTGCTACTGCTGCTGTTGGTTCGCCTTCCGCTCCGACTTCTGCATGATTTGTTTACTTGCCGTAGCTCGTCATTATTTGCAAAAACACAAAAGTAGCTCGTCATGCCTAGTACCCCCGCGGCTTCACGATTACCCTCTGTCGTTGCTTGGTTTGCTCGCTTTCTTGTTTGTTTGCGCGGCTCCGGTATAACAATATGTGGCTGCTGGTGCTGCTGGTGCTGCTGCGGCTGGATCGATCGCGACAGCTTCGGCTCTACACCAGCGGTGCTTCAGAGGGAGAGGTAAGTTGAGACCGTTTGGTTCTGCGACATGATTCAGCACAATAAGCTGGCCAATAATGGCCCAAATTGATATCACAATCGCTACGAAAACCTACCTGGTACACATCTACTAATTGTGAGGGGTTGACCTTTGACCAAAATTCTGTCAGAACGAGAACTCGGAATCGTGGTTTTTGATAGGTTATGCTTTAGACACTCGGATACTCGCAGTCTCGTTTTTGTTTCTCCTTTTCCACCTTTTCCAAAGATCTAAACAATGAGCTTCCAGGATGTGTCTACGAGTCTTATATTAAAGCTTCAATACTACGGTGACCTAGCATGAAATCGGTACCACGAGTTGGGCGCATGACTACTAAATAAGATTACCACCCAGAGGGCGGAAATATTATTAATAGTGCCGCTGGGCCTTCATATGTTTGTATGAGCGATCGCGGAGATCACATTCTACATATCCTGGATCCTGCCGCGCCGTTGAGATATTTTTTGCAGAATCGGTGTACAGTAGTAAATATCCAACACAGATGGCATGTGCTATACTACTGTAGATGATAAAAATTTGCACTGCTCCCGTACAGCAACATGAGCTGGGTCACACGGACTGCACAGATAAGGGATCTCTTTATCTGTACATCTGCCCTGAAAGGCCTAGGTCATCGAGTGGGGATGACCTGTCGGTGATCCGTAGATTATTTATCTGCTGATGATCTGCCCCAGGGTGTGGAATGCTGCCTTACCGCATACCACTCTGGGCGGAAAGGATAATTTTATCACACTAGTCCACCTCCCTGAAATCCTGCCTGTACTGTTGTAAAAACACAAGCCGTAGCAAAAAAAGGATCTCGATGGGGAGAAAGCCAACAAGTACGAAACAGCGCGAACGACAGGTATCATACCACTTGGTAAGGGAAACCGTGCTAACGAGCTGTGTGTGGTATACCCATCCCGTATCACCGGCAACCAAGTAACACCAGGAACATATCCATGGTATTATATGTTACTCTCGAAAAAAACGAAACGGGGAAAAAACAACAACACGAAGAGCACTAAACAATATTTAAAAAAAAAACTAAAACAGAAACGACTACTGTACACGGACCGTATAGACATTGAACGCGTGAAGACCAGACGGTCGCAAACTTTCACCTACACTTTAAATTGCTACACAGCAGGGTACGTATGTGCATTTCATTGTCATGAATCACGCCCCCGCCCATCCCCGCCTCCGTTATATCTGCTGTCCGTTTTTTTTTTTCGAAAACGTCAGGCGTTGTACATCGACTACATCACGGTGTCCTGTGAGGGCGACCAGCCGACTGCTCCGACGACCGTCCCTCAACCCGGCTCTCCCGCCAAGGGGGACCCTCCGACGGCGTCTTCTGTTGTGTTCGTAAAGACGGTCGAGGGCGCCGCGATACAGCCCGACCAGGACGACGGCACAGAGCTTGCCGTGAGTTGCAGGCGGGCGTTATTTGCGCGCAATCTGTTTTGCAAGTGTTTGCACTATTACGGGGGGCCATAGTTAATAGGACCAAATAGTGTCAGTAAAAGTGGTGAAGTATGTAACGGGTAGGTTTTTTATGTATGCCATAGGTCCTGTTAACTGTGGTATGGCCCCCCGTAACATCGTGTTTGTACGGTTTGTATGCGTTGCGTGTGTCGTGTGTGTTGTATGAGTTGTATGCGCGCACTCTTATTATTGAGTTTTGGTGTTGTGATTTTATGGGATGTACGCGTTGCATGTGTTGTATGGGTTGTGTTCGTAGTTGTATGTGTTGTATGCGGTGTATGCGTTGTATGCGCGCACTGTGTCATCAAGTGTTTGGGTTGTGCTTGTTTGGGTTGTATGCGTTGCAGGTGCTGTATAGGCTGTGCATTAGTAGTTGTATATGTTGTATGCGGTGTATATCTTGTTTTGCGCAGACTCTTATCGTCAAGTGTTTGTGTTGTGTTTGTATGGGTTGTACGCGTTGCATGAGTTGTATGGGCTGTAGTTGTATGTGTTGTATGCGCGCACTCTATCGTCAAGCGTATGTGTTATGTTCAAGCGTATTTTGTTCGTCAGCTGTCGAGGGCGACGCCATTTTCTCAGACCGGGACGAAGGCATCAAACTTGCCGTGAGGTTTATCCGTTACATGTATGAAAGCTCCGGAAACTCCGATAGTATGTACGGCACCAAGTATATGTTTTCATCTCTAATCCACCGCTTCATGGCGCCCAGGCCCCCCGCACCCCCACCTCCTCGTATGCGAGGCAACCCGTCAAACACCCGTGCATCGGCGTGTTCAAAAAGTGCATGCGCACTCTTTATGCGGAAGCGTTCACGTATGTTGGAACCGCATCTCAACACCATCGTGTCGTCACCCAATTGACTTCTGGTGTCATGCTTGCGGGTCAATTCCTTGAAAAAACAGGTTGCGGAAGGAACGACTGACCCTAGCACCTCCGTGGAGTTCGCCTCGGTCGATGGTGCCGCACAGGTATGACCTGAATGATCTGTATTGTATTACCTGTATGATCTGTATGATCTATATGCATGATTGTGTGATCTGTGTGATCTGTATCATCTCTCTGATCTGTGTTATTTTTTTGGTTTTCGATGATCTGTATGATTTGTGCCTGGTATGATTTTGATCATTTGTATGGTTTGTATGATCTGTACATGATCTGTGATATTTGCATGCTGCGTATACCTCGTATGAAGCGTATGATTTGCACGGTATGCATGGTTTGCATGAACTGTACACTTTACATGATGTGTATGGTTCGTACGGCATGAATGTTTTGCATGATAATATATTCATTGGTTTGTATAATTTGTATGCTTTATACACCATCTTTTTTGCGGCGCTTACGATTTCAATATATTGGCTACGCCTTTCATGAGTAGAGTAATTTTATTCCACTGTAATTACCCTTTAGCATATGGCTGACGTGATTGGAATAGGCGCAGCACACTGTAATATCAGAATATCAACAATAGCTAAGGAGCAGTAGTTGCTTTCACACCATAGCGGTTGTAGTACGCGGTGTGGTCTTATTACTATTGTAGCAGTACTAGTAGTAGTATTGATATTTATAGTAGTCGTGACACTTGCAAGGTAATAAATAGCAGTAGCATTATTTAGCTGTTGCTGATAGTAGCAGTAGCAGCAGTAGCAGTAGCAGCAGAAACAAAAAATAGCAGCAGCAGCAGTAGCAGCAGTGGCAGTAGTAGTAGCAGCAGTAGTAGCAGCGGTAGTAGCAGTGCCATACCAGGTAAGTAGTAGAAGTAGAACTCTACGAGTAGCATCAGCATCATCCTCAGCATCAGTAGCAGTAGCAATAATCGCTCTTCCCACACTAGGAACGAAACGATTTCTCCCAAAAAAAAACGATTTTGAGCAAAAATGAACCAGGTATGTACGCGTCTACCCTATATTTGCGTTGCCTCACCACGCCGCTTTCGCACATACTGGGAATCGACGGGTTTGAAACGTTTCTTACGTTTCTCCCCGGAGTGACAGACCCCACTCACCCCCCCCTCCCCTCCCCCCAACCGGCCCCTGTCCCGCCTCCCACGGTTGACATAACGAGGGCGCGCCATCGAAAGTTGACCCTCTTGGTAAAAAAAGTGCCATCGCCGGGGGCCATAGTAAATAGGACCCACGGTACACCCCAAAAACTACATATTTCCCTTGTTTTACCAACAATATTTGGTCCTATTTACTATGGTCCCCTGTAGTAGGTAACGATTACGGCCGCAGCCCACTGCGTGATCGTGATCGGAGGGGGGACGACACAATACAAGGAGCCTGCAAGAAGCCGCATGCGGCACAGGCACCGGTGGGAGCAAAACGATCCGGGTCTGTGCTGCGAGGCCCCGCGTTTTTTTGCCACCACTGTCTTTGCCTGAACGGCTTGACACTACTATCACACTAGGGTGATAAAATAACACACCCCCCCTCTCGCCCCCCCCCTATTTTAATATAGGTTCGGTTGGCGTCGGTTGGCAACGGCACTGTAAAACATACCTCTCACTACGTGAGCTAGCTAGACAACCAGGGTACCGTTTTTTTTTTTTTTTTTGTTGTTGTTGGCGGGCGCCCACAGCTGGTTGTCGAGTTAGATCATTTGTGCGAGGCGAAGAAGCTTTACTCCGAACAAGGGAATTGATCGTATCACGTAGTGTTCAAGGTAAGGCACACTAGAGGCAGTTACATAGTACTCCCATTGCTGTCTCTGGAAGTGCCCACGCCGGAAATTGAACCAACTCATTGAAGCTGTCATCCTTATGCAAGTCCGCCTCACTAGCTGCTCTTTTAGTAAGACGCAGCCCATCCTTCATGCGACTCGCCGGACACCTCACGGCGCTTCGCGCTTTCTGCAAGCAATGTCCGCCAGGTCGGTGAAAACCCGACATGCTCCGTCCCGGAAGTGTAGGGATGCGAGACAGGGTCTATGGCCATAAGACTACGGCCATGCATGAGATCGAGCACATCTCTCCTATCGAGTAACCCCCCCCCCCCCCCCCCCCCCTTCTAGGAAAACGTGGAGGGCGTACTGAATACGACGAGCGATGGTGTCTAGTGCGGTTTTCTCGACGGAACCTTTTGCACTGCCACTACTCTCCTTCGTGTCTGCCCCCCTCCTGTTTTGGAGGAAGCCGGGTCTAAGATTAATCCCCGGGGGTGTATTATCCTATCACCCGTGTGATACTGTATACCCGGTATAGTATCATACCTGTCCCAGGAGGTGTGTTATATTGTCCCCTATTGCGGGTGGCCATAGTTAATAGGACCTGTGGTATACCTAAAACCCTGAATATTTATCCATTTTCAATAGCAATGTGTGGTCCTATTGACTATGGTCCCCCGTAATAGTGTGATGCGGTATATAGTGAATGTTGCACTCGTTGGATAACGTAACACGTAACGGTTTATGTTAATGTTAGGCGTCAGCGAAAACCCCCCGTAACATTGCGCTACTGCGTTAACTACTTTTTGGATTTTGTGATAACATCGTGCTATTAACAGTGTGTTTTGATATTGGCGTGCGATCGCGTAACATGTTGGAGGCGTTTTACGATGGAGGTTAACCCTAACTTTTCTGAGGCTCCTCACTTAAGGGGCTCCATACCTCACCCAAAAACCGACCTCAGCAAAAATCAAAATGCATCCCGATGAGTAAGTGTACCAAAACGTCATTTATCGAGACTAGATTGCCATTCCGACAACTGTGGGTTAACGAACCACGTCATTCAGGAAATATTTCAGCGGAAATGTGGTACCTCTATCGTAGAACGCGTCGTTAGAGTGTTGCCTTGATCCCGTACTGACAGCAGTGTATGTGATACGATGTTAGGGTATGCAGCCCGTAGCAAGTAACCGTATATTAGCGTGTTAGCGGAATTCCTTTCGGCTATCGTAACAGATGTTAGATCTCGGGAAGATCCAAAGGGGAACGTGGTAACGTCACGTTATAACGACTTCGGCGCCAACGGTAACTCAGAAACATACTGTTAGACCCGGATTGATTTTTATGGTAACACGGTGACGGAATGTTACCACCAGATTTTTCTGACGGCGACACCGTAACATAAAGTTTCAGAGACTTCCGCAGCATTTAGGCTAACATCTTAGCAAAATGTTCCGTAAGGGCCGGCTAAGACTGCAACGTATCTAACGTACCTTAAGTGTTACGTTATCCGAGCCTAAGGCAATCGGATGGGGGGAACAACGCTATGTTAGTGGTGGTGGTCACTGCGTTATGTTACGTTAGTGTGTAATCTGTAACACAATCTTTTGTGCTAGTAGTGCTTACGAACATGATAGCGTTATGTTAGAGCGTTATGTGTAACGCTCCTCCTAAGGGTGACCCTACGCTAGTGTGTTGTGTATAACGCTACGTCGACAGTAACATTATGCCATCGTGATAGAAAATATATGCGAATATCGATCTGTGCATGTTAGAGTGATAGCGTACGTGTTTGGTCAAAGCCTAGCACTGTGATACAGGGTTACTTCAAGGACCGATCACGACGTAGCCTTTTGTCCCTGTACCAGAGCTGGACGAGACCGAGCAGCAACACAACGTTGACACTGTGTTACCGCGTAACCGTGATCGCTTCTCCAGTTCTAACACTATGCTGGTACGTTACCACGTTCCTGTGTTAGGCCCCACAACGTAGATCAGTGTTCTCCCAGTGTTACGTTTTCCGAGGTGTGCATGTTGTAACGATCACCCCCCCCCTCCCTCCCTCACCCCCTTCCCACCCCCACACCCCTGTTCCCCCTCCCATGGTTGGTTTCATCCTCCGTGAAAAACCCAGTACGAAATATACATTTCACCGCCTAAGCCCCTGGGCGACGAGTTAACGGTATCTATCGTTGTCCAGCTGGGCAAGGGTTCCATCGGAGCTAAATGGAGCGTTGACATCTACGAGTTCGTCGGGAGCGACACCTGGGTTGTCATCGGCGACCTGGATGGCGGTGGGTCACGGGATCACGGGGCTTTCGATTTCGTTTTGTATAAACCTGGACGGCTTTTCTGTGATGGGGGGGGAGGGGTGTACTTGTTATCGTGCATGGTCGTAGCAGTCGTAGGACCATAGACCGTTCTCCCCGCACAAGAATGAACTAACTCGACCGCCAGCCGTGGTTACCGCCAACCAAACCTAACCTGGTGTCCTGGTTGGCTGACTCACGCAGCGAGAGGCGTGCTTTACAGCGTCGTCGCCAACCGAAGCCGATCTAACCCATTTATGTATATATATATATATGTCAGGTAAATAATATAGCCCGGGGGGGGGGGGGAGGGGGGGTATACGAGCTTCACCTTTGTAGCTGCACACCCTTCGACTTTCGAGACAAACGAATTGGCGAGTTTGACTGGGATTGCTTCCCCAGTGGAAATATTGTTGTCGTTATTGTTGTTGTTTTTCAGTATCTGGGAGTTCGTCGAACGCGACGCGATCATACGGCTACGACTATACACGACACGAGTGCTCACCCCCCATCTGCCTAACTCACACTGCGCCACCCACCCCACCATGCTTCTCCCCCCCACCCCACCCAACCCCGCTCCGCCCCACTACCCTATCCCACCCCACCTCACCTAACCCCTTCCTATCCAACCCATCCAACCCACCCCACCTATTCACTCAACCCCATCTATCCACCGCACCTCACCCCACCCGACCCACCGCACCTCGCTCCTCTTCACCGCACCCCACATCAATCACCCTACCCAACTCCACCCCACTCCATCCAAACACACCCCATTCCACGTCACCCCATCTCACGACTACCCACCCCACCCCACCCCACCCCTCCCCACCCCACCCCATCCCACACCACCTAACCTCACTGTACCCCACCCCACGCCACCCCATCCTACCCCCCGTTTCCCCACCCCCTCATACAAGCCAATCCTACCAACCCATCCTATACACTCAACCCCATCTATCCACCGCACCCCACCACACCCCATCCCAACCCACCCCATCCTACCCATCCTACCTATCCACTCAACCCCATACATCCACCGCACCGCACCCGACCCACCGCGCCCCACATCACCCACCCAACCCCACTCCACTCGGCTGCCCCCCACCCCACCCTACCCCACCTCACCTCATCCCACCCCACCCCCCCATCCCACCCCATCCGACCCACCCCATCGAGCCCATCTCACCTATCCACTCAATCCCATCTATCCACCGCACCCCACCCGACCCACCCCACCCGATCCCGCCCCTCCCCACCGCACCCCACCCCATCCCGCCCCGTATCACTCACCATATCCCAGCCCACCCCATTCCACCCCACCTCATCACATCCCCCCCCCCCACACCCCACTCCATCTCACGCCATCCCACCCAACCCCATTCTACCCACGCCCTCTGATCCATCCCACCTACTATCCACTGAACCCCATCTGTTTGTCGCACCCCACCCGACCCACCCAACCACGTCCACCGCTCCCCACATCACCCACCCCACCCTACTCCACCTCGCTCCACCTCACGCCACCCTACCCCACCTCACCCCTCCCCTCCCCACCCCAACCCACACCAATTCACCTCACCCCACCCTATCCCATCTCATCCCACCCCATCCTACCCACCCCGTCTATCCACTCAACCCCATGTATCCACCGCACCCCATCTCGACCCACAACCCAACGCGCCCCTCACCACCTACCCAATCCCACTCTACTCCGCTCCACCTCGCTCCGCCCCACCCCCCCCCATCCTGCTCCACCCCATCCCACCCACGGCACCTATTCACTCAACCCCATGTATCCACCGCACCCCACCCGACCCACTGCACCCCATGCCGCCCCACCCCACCGCACCCCACCCCACATCACCCATCACGCCCCACTACACCCCATCTCACCACACCTCACCACACCCCACCCCACCCAACCCCATCCTACCCACACCACCTCACCCACCTCACCTATTCGCTCAACCCCATCTATCCACCGCATCTCACCCGACCCACCTCACCCGATCCACCGCGCCTCATGTCACCCACCCCACCCCGCTCCACCCCGCTCCACCCCGCTCCTCCCCACTCCATCCTACCCGATCCCACCCCATCTCACCCCACCTCACCCCACCTCACCCCTCCCCATCCTACTCACAACGCCCCGCCCCCCCCACCTATCCACTCAACCCCATATATCCACTGCACCCTACCCGACCGACCGCATTCGGCCCATCATGCTTCACATCACCCACCCGACCCTACTCCACCCCGCTCCACCCACCCCATCCCACCATAATTTACCCCGCTCGACCCATCCCATCCCACCTTAATTTAACCCACCACATTCCATCCCGCCCTACCCCCTCCCACCCTATCCTACACCATCCCACCCCACCCCATCTTACCCACCCCGCCTATCCACTAAAACACATCTATCCACCGCACTCCAACCGACCCATCGCACCCCGTGGCACCCCATCCTACCCCATCTGACTCCGTCCCGCCCCACCCCACCCCATCCCACCGTACCCCATCCTACCCACCCTGCCTATCCACTCAACATCATCCATTAACCGCAACCGACCCAACCCACCAATTCACTCAACCCCACATATCCACCCCACCCCACCCGACCTACCGCTCCCTACACAACCCACCGCACCCCGCCTCACCCCACCCAACGCCCAACCCCACCCACCCCACCCCACTCGACCCCATCCCACATCACCCACCTCACCCCATACCCCCCCGACCCACCCCACCCCATCCCGCCTATCTACGCAACCCCATCTATCCACCGCACTCCACCCCACCCACCGCACCCCACCCCGCACCCCACCCCGCCCCATTCCACCCCACCCACCCAACCCAACCCAACACCACCCAACCCCACCCCACATCACCCACCGCATCCCACCGCACCCGACCCACACCACCGCATCCTACGCACCCTACCTATCCACTCAACCCATCTACCCACCGCTCCCAACCCGATCCACCGCACCCCCCTCCACCGCACCCAACCCCATCCGACATCACCCACCGCACCCCACTCCATCCCATCCCGACCCACCCCTCCCCATTCCCGCCATCTCATCTATCCACTCAACTCCGCCCCACCCCATCCCATCCCATCTCATCCCATCCCACCCCATCCCATCCCATCCCATCCCATCCCATCCCGACCCATCCCATCCCGTCCAATCCCATCTCATCCCATCCCATCCCATCCCATCCCATCCCATCCCATCCCATCCCATCCCATCCCACCCCATCCCATCCCATCTCATCGCATCCCATCTCCTCCCATTCCATCCCGTCCCATCCAATCCAATCAATCCAAGCCCATCCCATCCCATCCCATCCCATCCCATCCCATCCTATTTCATCTCATCTCATCCCATCCCATCCCATCCCATCCCATCCCACCCCATCCCTTCCCATCTCATCGCATCCTATCTCATCGCATCCCATCTCCTCCCTTTCCATCCCGTCTCATCCAATCCAATCAATCCAATCATATCCCATCCCATCCCATCCCATCCCATCCCATCCTATCTCATCTCATCTCATCCCATCCCATCCCATCCCATCCCATCCCATCCCACCCCATCCCATCCCACCCCATCCCTTCCCATCTCATCGCATCCTATCTCATCGCATCCCATCTCCTCCCTTTCCATCCCGTCTCATCCAATCCAATCAATCCAATCCAATCCCATTCCATCCCATCCCATCCCATCCCATCCCATCCCATCCCATCGCATCCTATCGCATCGCATCCCATCCCATCCCATCTCATCCCATCCCGTCCCATCTCATCCCATCCCATCCCATACCATACCATCCCATACCATCCCATCCCAGCCCATCCCATCCCATCCCATCCCATCCAATCTCTTCTCCTCTCATCTCATCTCATCCCTTCCCCTCCCATCCCATCCCACCCCATCCCTTCCCATCTCATCGCATCCTATCTCATCGCATCCTATATCATCGCATCCCATCCCTTCCCATCTCATCGCATCCTATCTCATCGCATCCCATCTCCTCCCATTCCATCCCGTCTCATCCAATCCAATCAATCCAATCCCATCCTATTCCATCCCATCCCATCCCATCCCATCCCATCCCATCCCATCGCATCCTATCGCATCGCATCCCATCCCATCCCATCTCATCCCATCCCATCCCATCCCATCCCATCCCATCCCATCTCATCCCATCCCATCCCATCCCATCCCATCCCATCCCATCCCATCCCATCCCATCCCATCCCATCCCATCCCATCCCATCCCATCCCAACCCATCCCATCCCATCCCATCCCATCCCATCCCATCCCATCCCATCCCATCCTATCTCATCTCCTCTCATCTCATCTCCTCTCATCCCGTCCCCTCCCATCCCATCCCATCCAACCCCATCCCATACCATCGCATCCCATCTAATCTCTTCCCATCCCATCCCATCCCATCCCATCCAACCCCATCACGGCACCGGTGGTATGCCTTAACAGCGCACGCGGAAGGCATGAGCACGATCGCGTACACTCTCACCTCCAAGTCCTCAACGAGCTACGTCGAGCCGAACACGGGGGAGATCTTGGTACGTGTGACTAGAATGCCTCTGCTCTGCTCTGCTCTGGTGTACTCTGCTCTGCTCTGCTGTGCTCTGCTCTGCTGTACTGTGCCTTCATCTTGTTTTACAGTAGTTTGGAGTTGTGCATATCCGGGAAGGTTGCATAGAAGTATCACAAGAAGAACCACGAAACTTCTTAAAGTTGGCATTGTTTTGTTTTGGCCTATATTGTACGCGGCCGCGTGGTGAAATGACCCCCCCCCCTCCTTCCGATACTTGGATGTATTTCAAGTGTTTTTTGTTTGCGTGCTGATGGTCGGTGTTCGATTTACGTCCCAGGACATGCTTTGTTTTCATCTCATCCGGTATGTTGTAAGAAGCTGAGGTTAGTAATTATAGTGGGTTTGACAACCGAGAGTCACGAGCGATAAAGTGTCTTGTGCAACGAGACAGTGTGGACGCGTTCCACGATAGAGATAGCACATTTCCGCTATTTTGTTTTCTGAATGACGGGGCTCCTTAACCCAAAATTGTCGGAAGGCCAATCTTGTTTCGAAAAATGACATTTTTGTGTACTTGGACCATGGGAATATTGATCGGCATGCAATCTTTTGTTTTGCTAAATTGAGTCTTCGGGTGAGGTATGGAGCTCCTAAATTTAGGAGCTTCAGAAACGTTGGGGTGAACCTGTATCGTAGAACGCCTCTGTGAAAGAGTGAGTAGTCATTGAGAATGATTTATCAGTGAGCATTATCTTCGCCTTCTCTTCTCCTGCCCCCCTCAGTAGCCGTAATTCAGCTGCGGTGTCACATAACAGGATGCCCCCCCCCCCCCCCCCGGTATAATGCCATGAAATAGTATTTTTATCGAAACAAGGATACATTGAACAAAGCAGGGTACATTGAACGACGTAGCAGGCCATCGGGCGTACCGTTTTGTTTTTTGTTTTTTTTGTCGAGATCCCTCATCGGGGGGGGTGGTGCCGCTGCAGTTGTTCAACATCTCCAAATAGATTGTTTAACGCCCGCCGTATGCAATTGGTGGTGGTGGTGGTGGTGGTGGTGGTGGGGGGGGGAGGGGATGACCACCTGTGAGTTCAACGAAGCACCTGCTTCCCCTCGTTGACTCGCGCCTTATTCGTCGTTTGGAAAAATAGTCTCGCCAGCAGATGAGAGTTTCGCCTCCAAAACATGTATTGCCACAACAACGTTACCACACGAGAATTGTGCTGACCCGAGAGGGGCGCGCCATCCGCACCTGTTCTTGTTTTTTTCTTCATTTTGAACGCTCGCGCCGCACCTTTCTTCGCGTCGTCGCCCTATTTGTGTTTTTTTTTCAACTTCTCCAACGCCTCAGCTTCGGGTTTACTCCAAGTGTTCCTCTGGAGAGGACGAGGTGAGTGAGTGAGTGAGTGAGCCAAAGGGATTGTTGTGGCATCTTTTGGAAAGGGGGGGGGTTCGTTTTAATTTACTGTTCGGAGGCGTGTCAGGGTAGGGGGTTGTCTGGTTTGGTACAGCATTGGTCCCTCTTTGGTGCCAGTATGACATGCGGCAGCCCACGAAACCGGCACTATATATACGACGGCAAACGGCACTGACTACTCCGCACAGTGGCACACTGGACACGGTCATCCTATCTGTGCCAAGCAATTTTACAGGCACTATAAATAGCGGGCAGCCGACTCTGTTCAACCGGCATTCTCGAGGGATCACTACTGCACTACACCGTAACTCCGAGAAATATATATGTATACCAGATGTACGAGTAGTATCTCTTGTGTCGTAATTTTGTGACGACAGAGCTTGTACCTCGCGAGGATTGCAGAATCGGCTGGGGCACTGTGGTTATGCTGGATGTCGACATGTAGAACATAACGGTTCAATGCGAGGAGGACACGCGCACACGCATACCAGCTTTCATCTTTCATTTTTTTTTCCGGCGGCACTTGCTTAAGAACCGGCCATGTCTCCCACCCATTAGCTCTGCAGGTGGGTGTCCTCCATAGTTGCACGTACGGAGAGGAAGAGGTGGGATGGAAGTCATTCAGCGTGCCAACTCCCCAAACGTTTAATGTTCTCCTGGAAACCAAAGCAAAAGCATGTCTTTCTTTTTTCGTCGTTCGGTTTTCTTCGTGGGCGTCCTACACACACGGTTATGTTCATGTCGATCACATCGCACTCGCAAAATATCAACCCCTCTTTTAGGTGTATATAGCACCTCCACAGGAGTGCGACTTTGGAGAGCCACGAGGGGATAGACTCTTCGCCCAGTCCAGGCACCAACGTTGACCCCGATACGTTTGCCCTCCTATTCTTACCCTCGTGTATGCGCAATCTTCCCCTCCCCCCCCTCCCCCTGTCTCTCGTCGCTCGACGCCCCCCCCCCCCGCCTACCTCCCCCCTCGCCAACTTCTCTCCCCCGTCGTGTGACGTTCGCAAAAAAAAACAAACAAAAAAACTACGACAACGACGAGCGTGCAGCACATCTACGTCGACCAGGTTGAAGTCACTTCTTCGTCCGACGACTGTGCCCCTACTCCCCCGTCGCCGGCGCCTGTGGCCGCGCCTTCCGTTCAAGACGCGCCGGTGGCACAACCGGTGGCACAACCGGGTGCATCACCGGTGGCGTCCCCAGCGGCACCGGTAGCACCGATAGCACCTGTGGCCTCTCCAGTGGCACCGGTGACACCTGTGGCCTCTCCAGTGGCACCGGTGGCACCGACTGCGCCTTCGGGTGTTCCGGCTGATGAACATCCCACAGCCCCTGTTGATACGGCGCCGGTGGCACCGGTTGCACCGGTGGCGCCAGTGGCGCCGGTGAAGCCAGCTTCACCGCCAGTGGCACCAGTTGCACCAGTGGCACCAGTGGCTCCAAACGCGCCATCGGGGGCTCCCGTTCACGAGCCAACCGCGCACACTGCCCCTGTTGATACGGCACCATCGCCAGTTGCACCAGTTGCGCCAGCGGCACCAGTGGCACCAGTTGCACCAGTTGCACCAGTGGCACCAGTGGCACCTGTGGCACCAGTGGCACCTGTGGCACCAGTGGCACCAGTGGCACCAGTGGCACCAGTGACACCAGTGGCACCAGTCAAGCCTGCGGGTGATTCTGATGACCACCCGACTGCGTCCGAGGACCCTTCGTCACCAGTTGCACCGGTGGCACCAGTGGCACCGGTAGCACCAGTGGCACCAGTGGCACCAGTGGCACCAGTGGCTCCAATGTCATCACCAGTCGCACCAGTGGCCCCAGTAGCACCAGTGGCATCACCAGCGGCACCAGTCGCACCAGTGGCACCAGTGGCACCAGTGGCACCAGTGGCACCAGTGGCACCAGTGGCATCACCAGCGGCACCAGTGGCACCGGCGGCACCAGTGGCACCAGTGGACCCTTTGGGACCAGTGGCACCAGTGAAAGAAGAGGCACCTGTGGCGCCAGTGGCACCGGTGGCACCAGTGGCACCGGTGATGCCAGTGGTGCCTCCAGTGGCACCAGTGGCGCCAGTCATACCCGTCGTGCCATCGGGTGAGTACATGTATATCATCTCGAAATATGTTGTACTATTTTCCGTCCCTGATCTTGCACAGGCGTCAATCCTTTCTTTCAAGGAGTACGTAGACAGGGGGAGGGGGGTGGGTGTACTCGATAGAAGAGATGTACTCGATTTGAAGCATGGCCTTAGTCGTATGACTATAGACCCTCTTATCCCTACAATGCCGGGACGAGAGCATGCCGGGCTTTCATCGACCAGGCAGACATTGCACCCCGCGCGAAGCGCCGCGAGATGTCTGGCGAGTCGCGTATAGGGTGAGCTGCATCCTAGTAAGAACCGCTTGTGAGGCGGACTTGCATATGGATGACCACTACAATGAGGTAATTCAATTCCGGTGTAGCCACTTCCAGAGACAGCAATGGGAGCACTATGTAACTGCCTCGTGGGTGCATTACCATGAACACTACGCGAGACGATCCATTCCCTTGTGCGGAGTATTAATAGTAGGTTCTTTACCTCGCACAAATGGTTTAGCTCGATGACCAGCTGGCCAAAATAAACAAAACAGAATAAAGCGGCACCCTTGTTGTCTAGGTCACGTAGTGAGCGTCATGTTTCACAGTGGTTTTGCCAACCGACGCCAACCCGACCTATATGCAATAGGGAGGGGGGGGGGGTTATGGTGTTGAGTACAAACCTGCTCGTTAGAAACCCCACCTGCAACAGTTGACCACCTCGGACAGACAGATCATGATCTAGATCTTCTAGTTCTTCATCTGCCGTTGGTTATGGTCGTGCACGGGCTGCATGGTGACAGCTCCAGCCCAAGGAACGCGTGCGCTACTATCAATATTCTTGCAGAGTACACGGATCGCATCCGGCGATACGAGCTAGATCGTACCTCCAGGGTACGATCGGGAATTGATGATCTATCTGCCTTGAAGGATCTAGATCATGGAGTGTCCAACAGTTCTGGTGTACCGGACGGAAAATATTTGCGGAGTTTTGACAGAGGTCATGGTTTGTTCCCAAACATACTTTCAGGGTCATTTCTCAGCAGCAGTAGCAGCAGCAACTGCAACAGCAACAGCAACAGCAACGGCAGCGGCAACTGTTTTGTTGGACCGCCAACTGCTGCGGCATGGGCCGAGCCTCGCGAAAGTTATCCATATACCGCGTAGTTTGTACCAGAAGGAGCAGTCTCCTTTGTTTTCCTTACCAAGCCAATCGGAACCTGGGGAGGGAGGGAGGGAGGGAGGGAGGGGGCAGTAATCGTTCGCTGCTTGCCTTAGTTGCTTGACCATTGACCACATATCTCGTTTGAGATGGAGCACGGCTCCTGCTCGGAGTAGAGACACCTCCAACATTTGGGCGCCCAATTTTCTTTTCACGTATAATACATACCTGGTATTCCACAAAGCGTTTCGCTTATCTGAAAACCCTTCCTTCCTGTTCAGCCGTTTGTGGCCACCACCTATCTCCTAATAAGGGGGGCCATAGTTGATACTGTAGGACCTATGATATTCATAAAAACTATATATATGTATATCAACATTTTTACAAACAATATTTGGTCTTATTGACTATGGTCCCCCGTAATAGGACAGCAACCGTTTTGCTCTAAGGTTGCGCGGCGCGGGGGGGGGGGGGCGGTGCGGCAGGGCTTACTCATTGTTTGTTGCTCGCCTTAGTCGTTTGACAAGTGACGGACGCATCCCTTTCGAGACGGAGGAGTGGGGGGCGAGCGAGCGAGGGGGGGGGGGGGGAGGGAGGGAGGGGTCGTGAAGCAGACAGAAAAGGGTATATCGAGTTCCCCCCCCCCCCTTTGTTTGCTTCCTTTTTTTCCATCCCATCTTGCTTACCAGGTATTATCTTCGTTTCTTCTCTCTCCTTCCTATCACGGGGGACCATAGTAAATGAGACCTACGTTAAATGCACAAACAACTACCAGGTATACATTTCCCCGTTTTTGCGAACAATAATCTGTGTCGGTCCTCATCAACAATCGCAACTCATACAGATTAGTGGGTTATGTGCCGTGCATTGTGATGGCGAGCTAGACTTGAGGCCCTTCCTTTCACCCCATTGCTGTTGCGTCTAAAAACCAGCATTGTTTTGTTTTTGAAAGGTCGTACAAAATAATACCCGAGCACGAGGGGTGCTGCCCCGAATATTGTCCAGAGCTCCTTGCCTGAGGAGCTCTACGCAAATAGTGAGGCCTTCGTACTAAGGGCAAGTCGTTCGTACCACTGTAATAGTAAGTCGTTAGTGCTAAGAGTAAAAGAGAACCCCCATTTCTCGGGAAATCGAATTTTCGACTTTCGTGTAGTATTACAGGGGGCCGTATTAAAATAGGACCTACGGTACACACAAGAACCTATATACTTAGCTATTTTTGCTAACAACATTTGGTCTTATTTACTATGGTCACCCGTCTATTACGGGGGGGGCCATAGTAAATAGGACCTACGGGACACCCAATAACTTACATATTTCCTTATTGTTACTGCCACTATTTGGTCCTATTTACTATGCCCCCCCCCCCACCCTTAACGCTTTGGAAAAAAGTAACTTTGGATAGCGTTGAGAAGAGGCCACCCTCCCTTGCAGAACCAGGGCTCTCCACGGGAAATACACGCGCTGGAGTGCACATAAATACTGTTGAGTCACCCTGTCTGTTTTGCTAGTAAGTGCTGGACCTTGTCCGCGTATATTGCACACACACCCGATATAGACGTGCCAATCTCTGCTGTAAAATATACCGTACTCTAACTTCCTCCGTTCAATCTTTCATTTCCATTGTCTGCTGGTGCAATGAATTGTCTTTGAACTTTTTCTCGTCCTGATTTTCACATTTTGTAATTTTTGGTTTTGACGGTTTTTCTGGGTTTTTTTTTTTCTTTCCTGATTTTCACGATCTTGCTGTTTCTTTTATTTTTCCCTGCTCTGTTTTGTTTTCCCGAGTTGGACGGTTTTTTCTTCCTAACCCCCCCCCCCCCATTTTTTCGTTCCATATTTCCTGTTTTCATTACCTGATAGAGGCATGCTACGTAGTAGAAAATGTCCTGTTTTATCGCTTCTTGGGTCAAGTTTCCTTATTCGAGGAAATTTCCCCTGTTTTTCGTGTTCTTCCTGTTTCGATTTTTCACGAAAAAGTAGGAACACCGCGGAAAACAATACCTCTAGTGCTACTACAGTACACCTGGTAGATAATATCAGCCCTTACGCATTTATTCTCGCTCGCTTGCTCGAATTGATTGTTAAGCCTATCGTTAATACTGTTCGCCCGTGAAATGCCTTGGTTTGTTTTTTTGTTCAATCAGATTCCGACATCAAGGTGGACCTGGTTCCTTGCATCCTGGCGTCGGAGCTCATCGTGAGTTCATGCAGCAGAGGGTGCTGTTATGGTATCCCCCCTCTCCCCTGTTTTCCGCATGTTTTCCCTCGTCATACCAGGCAGGCGTTATCGCCTGCCTCGAAGATGAATACCTCGCCCCCCCTTTGTTCGGAAGGCACCCGGCGAGACAAGCAAGCAATAGATACAACAGGCCATTACCTTCAGGCACCGTCAAACGCCCTAGTGCTCGTGACCAGAAACGCCGCAGCCCCCCAGTTCTTGAGGAAAACCACCAGATCCATACAGTGGGTGTACCACGACCTTAAGAGAGGATACACTATCCATATATGGTAGTTGTTCTAACAGACAAGGGAAGGCAAATCGGCTGGACCCTCCCGCACTGCAACAGATACCTGGTATGCATTGACCCCCCGTGGACGAGAGAGAGAAGTCTACGAGTGGTTCGCCTTTTTAGGGCTGGAGCTCCGTTGTGGGGGCAACAATCACTGTTAGAACTCGAGTCAAGCTTGGGTATGAGCCGGCGTGAACGGTGGCTTAGCAGGCCATCCTCGCGCCTACTGAAATCTTTTAGGCGGGGGGGTTAGTTATCACCGAGCGCATACACTCGTGGGCACGTTTTCTTACGAATAAAGATGATTCGCCGAAAGCGCGAGAGCGTGAGTGAGCAACACTTACGCAGTAAGCAAACGTCGACGAGCAGTGGGAATGGTGAGCCCTATGCGCTTTAAAAAAACGGCTCGTACTCTGAGGAGGCGACCACGGGTTGTCGCCCAGGAGATGGCAAGCTAACGAGATGATCAAAAAGCAAAAACACATAAAAGTATACCAGGTAAGTCACTAGTAACCCATTTAGTACTGATTGCACATTTACATACCTACTGTTAACACGTTTGCGGGAGACCATGGTGAATACGACGAAATATTGTGAGTCTAAAGAGGTGAACACATAGGTTTTTGTGTAGCCCGAAATCGTCGGAATATCAATACTACAGTAGTGTAGTGTTGTGTTCCACTATATGCCTAGGGTTTGGGGTTGGTCATCGGGTTGTTCTTTTTTAGCTTTCCTCAAAAATCGGCTTTGGGTGAGAGGTATGGCGTTTCCCTCTGGCCAGGAAGAACCCTCAGCGACTTGAGGTGTCAACGAAACCGTACGAGCGCTCGCCAAACGGTCCTTGTGTCGGCGTCTTGATATGAACTAAACGAGAGAAAATAATAAAAAAGCTTGTGTACGAACAATTACTTCCAAGTTTTTTTTCCAATGCCGGACACACACATACAGACACCCCGCGCTACCCCCCACCACCCCGACCCAACACTTCACTATTCGCTTTGCGCTTGGTGCGAGCAACCACTGTCTGCCTGGTCGGTGAAAACCCGACGTGCACTGTCCCAACATCGCAGGGATGCATGGCATGAGTACACGCCTCCATTCCCTCCCCCCCTCTCTTCATTGTTTCCTCACCCCCCCCTCCCCGCCCTCCCTCGTTGCCCCCGAACTCCAGATTGACGGCGTGGTGGCTGTGGCTTCGCCGTACCTCATGAACCACTTCTTCAAGGGGTTCTGGACGGCGCAGCAGGTGAAACATGTCACAACATCGAGACGTGTCAGATACGTAAAATTCTACAAAGATTGCGCACCCCTACCGCAGCATGTGCCCCTTGAGTAATACCGGGTATAGGTTTGGAGGCGTTTCTACGATGGTGGTATTCACATACCGTTCTGATCCGGAGCATAAGGGAAGTTGAAACGTTCATGAGAATACTAAGCTGTCAGAGTGGTACTAATGTTTCGTCGAAAATTGTTTTGGGTGACGGTTGGGGGGGGGGGGGGGGCTTCCCAACGTTGTGGCCGAAGAAGGCCCGAACGGCCACCGCTTTTCCCCGAATTTACCCACTATCGGGTGGGGTTAATAATCTCCCAAGAAAGGTCCCTTGGGTTGAGGGTTATTTGTGTATACTATTTCGGGGGGTAAAGTAAATAGGAACAAAACATTGTTAAAACAAAATAGTGAAAAATATACCTGGTAGCTTTTTTCGTGTTCACCGTAGGTCCTATTTACTATGGTCCCCCGTAAAAACAGGCAACGGACCGCAAGAAACCCGATCAGGCTTTGGTTCCAAATAAATTCTTCGCACAATCACCCTAATAGTGCTTGTGGTATTATGATGCAAGGAAATCGGCAACGGGGTTGTTGATCGGATTTTGTGTTTTCATTTTGGTCTGAAAACTCAGCTCGTGGGTGAGGAGCCTCAGAAATAAATGGGCGAAGGCGCGTGTTTGCCTTGTAGGGGTGGCGCCTATCACGGAGGGCCATAGTTAGTAGGACCTATGGTATACGTAAAAACCTACCATATATATTTAACCATTTTTACTAACAATATTTGGTCCTATTAACTATGGTCCCCCGTAATAGTTTTTCTGAGACACCTAGCTTGACCCTTTTAGGACCGCAGTCCCGTGTAGGGGATACGCCACTCAAATTCTAAGTGGGTCATCCCCGAATCCGAACCGCAGCCCTAAAGGGTTCGAAATGCTACGTTAGCAAGTCACCCCGAACAGCTTGTTTTAAGAAAAATGCCTTCAAAGTGGAACCCGATGATCTACGAGTACACTTTGTATCACGAGTAGTTTTGCAAAAAAAAAAAACAATTTTTCTGGTACCATTCCGACGGTATTTCCGACTGAAGGAGCCCAACACGTATTTCGGCGAAAAACTAAATGCTTCGAGTACCGCTGTCGTGTACCCCGCGGGGCGGAAATGCAAGGAGGCGTTCTACGATGGAGGAGGTTCACCCTCATTTTTCCTGAGGCTCTTGTGTCCCCCCAAGGGGAAACGGTGACAAAGCACGCGCATTTCGCGTACGTGTACGCACGCGTTTACACCGAAAAACATTTAGAGCCCAATCAGTTACACACTCATCCTCCAACTGGCACCTGCCAAGGAAGAAGAAGCCGCTGTACCCAGAAGGCGACACCGCCGTGATATAGTAGAACGCCTCATTTTGGTACGAAGACAAACCGGTCTTCACGTTTTAGGCCCACGGTGGCGATGTGGCATTTCGCGCGTCTGAACCCCTGCCTTGGCGCGCACCGTCGGCCTTATATCTGCTTGCACGAGTACCATGACCATGTTCGCCTAAGTGTGTGCCCCTTTAAAACTCTACTGTTTGCCCTACCCAAGCTTCCTTCAAATTTCTTGTCTCCTGGAAGGAACCCAGGTCCCTTCAAAAGTATACTCCCGCTGTGTCCTTCACCCGGGCCTCTTCAATTCACTATACCCGGGCCCCTTCAAATTCCTACATGTTCACCCAGGCCCCCCCAGTTTTTCTCTTCTCAGATCAGCCCTCTTCATTCCGCTTGTAGCCTCGTTTCCCGTACCGAGGCCCCTTCAATTTTCTTGTCTGCTGGGGGAACCCAGGTCCAAGAAAAAATATGTTCGCGCTGTTCCCCACACCCGGGCCCGCTCAATTTTCCATATATATCCGGGCCCCTTCAACTTCCCATATTTATACCCAGGCCCCCTCACTGTTTGTCCTGAACCCTGGCCTCTTCAATTAGCTTGTGGCCCCGGCTCCATCGCAGACCCCCCAGGACTCCATTCTCTTAGCCCCCTCCCCCCCCCCGGCAGCGTCTTATGGAACCCCCTTACGCTACCCTGGCCTGGTCCGGTTTCTCCTTGCACCACCAACAGATGTTGATTGAGAATCACCCGTAAACTGGCGTGTTTCCTGAACCTCAGCCCTCATCGATTTCCTTGCAGTCCGAGCTGACAAGACTCCTCCGGTTTTTTGCTTTTAGCACAGAACCGGACTTCCATCGCGGCCCGCCCCGGACTCCATTCTCACCGTTTTCCCGTACAGCGTCTTCCGCAAACCTCCCTGACCCCATCTCGGGCCTGGTCCATTTATCCTTTCCACCGCCGATGAATGTTGTGGAGGTTTTTTCGGAAGTTGTAGGTCCCTTTCCTTATCAAGACCCTTATCTCCTGATTTCAGGTCCTTTCAACTAACTCGTATTTCGATCTCCATCACAGACCCCTCCAGACTCCCAATGACAGACCCGCATCGGATCCCCCCCTCTACCCCCCCTTATACACCGGATTTTTTTTTCATCTCATTGAAGCTACCATTCATATGCAAGTCCGCCTCACAAGCGGTGCTCAGTAGGATGAAGCTCACGACTCGCCGGACACCCCACGGCGCTTCGCGCTTGGGGCAAGCAATGTCTGCCTGGTCGGTGAAAACCCGACATGCTCCGTCCCGGCATTGTAGGGATGCGAGGAAGGGTCTATGGGCATACGACTACGGCCATGCAGGAGATCGAGTACATCTCTCCTATCGAGTACCCCACCCTCCCCCCCCCTCCCCCCTCCTACCCCCGCAGCCTTTTTAGCCACCCCCTGGTGCCTTCCTGGAACCCCCCAGGTCCCTTCCATTTCTGTGTTTTCCGTACCCAGATCCCTTCAATTCCGTTGAAGCCCGACCTTTATATGACAGACCCTCTCGGACTCGATCTTGTTTCCTTTTTCTCCCCCGCAGCGTCTTACCCAACTCCCCGGGGCCAATAGCTTCCCCCCTTCCACCACCGGCGAATATTCTTGAGAATTTTCCACAAACCAGGTCTCTTCAGAAACTAGGAACATATTCATTGAACTCAGGTCCCTTCATTAATTTTGTAGTCCAACCTCCACGGCAACGCCCCTCCCTCCCCACGCAGCGTGATATGTAACCCCGCTCCCCCCCCCTGGTTATGCGACTTGCACAGCTGTGCCTGTCATGAGAACACGCCCTGGTGACTTCCTGGAACTTCTCGGGCCCCTTTAAGTATTTTTTTTCTGTAGCTCAGGCCCCTTCAATTTTCTGTTAGCTGAACTCAGACCCCTTCATCCACTTTTGTCGTCCGACCTTCCGGCTTTTGCTCAAATTTTGCCAGCCCCCCCCCCCCCCCCCCTCCCCCCCCGGTTATGTGACTACCTGTAGGGCCCTGCATGGCATGAGTATACCCCCCCCCCCCCCCCCCCCGAAACGTCTTATGCAAAACAGACTGGTGCCTTGATGCAACCGCCTGGTGCCGTTATACAACCGCCTGATGCCGTTCTGGAAGTCCCCAGGCCCCTCCAATCTGACGGTTTCCTGAACCCAGGTCCCTTCAATTCGCTTGCAATCTTCCGACTCCCATGACAACCTCCCCCGGAATCCATTCTCTTCTTATCCGATCTCGATGGCAGACGCTTTCCGGATTTTTCTCTTGTTTTTGAAGCCCCCCCCCCCCCCCCTCGCCCCGCGCAGCGTCTCATGACATCGCCTGGCGTTAAGCTGAAACCCTTCAGGCCTCTTCAATGTATCTGTTGCCTGAACCCCGATGTCCGGTCGGTTCGCTTGTGTACTTCATCCGACAACCATGACAGACCCCGGCCCGGAATCCTCTCTCTTTGTTTTTCCCCGCAGCGTCTTATGGAACCACCTGCCCCGGTTCTGGAACTCCTGGGTGCTGACGAGAACCACGGCATTTGCGGGGTAATCTTCATCGGCATTGTGCCGACGCCAGAACAGAAGACTCAGCTCCAGGACTACTCCCGCAAGTTTAAGGTACGGAGGCGTGCTACGATAAGGAGCGTTGCATTTATTGGTCAAATTTCCCAATGTAACTGAGAATACGCAGTTGGTTCGGACTGATGGTGCTTCTCACTCGGCAGACCAACTACCCAGCAGTACCGCTTGCTTGTTTCGATACGTTTCGATATAACAAATCCTAAGCCAAGGCATTTTGTTCTTCGGGTTAAAAGCGCAATTTGTTTTTCTGAAAGTCTGTTGTTTTGGGTGACTTAAAATCAACAGTACAGGACTCCGGAAATGAGCCTCTCGGGAAAATAGAAGGTTCACTAGTTATTCATCCCGCGCTATGGTTTTGCACTTTTTTGCCTCCTGAGGCAACATTATTTGGCAGGTTGAGCTCCTGAATGGGCAATTATTAGATGTCAGCATTGTACTTTTTTCCAGGAGTCGGTATGATTATTTTTCCTACAGTAGCATGTCTGTTTTGGGGGTCGAGCGATCAAGCGTTCTTCGGAGTCATACTTCGGGTGAAGTGTTGAGATCCTCATGCGGGGGATGAGCTCAGAAGGTTACATTACTCCGCTTCACTACTATAGCAGGCGTCTAATCGTCGAGACGCCGCGTGTGTTCCATATGTTATTGGTTGTGTACCTAGCTAGGTCCTCGTGTTTTATTCTTTGCGCTTTCCTTTGTTTCTCATACCTGCTCAGCATTGGGGTGTAGTGAAGTTATAGAGAACCCCTCGCTACACGACGGTAAATGACAGGATGTGTACCGCCTCAATCTGTTGTGGAACGTATGGGGCGTTTCACGGATCAGATAGATCGTTCACAGGTATATCATGATCTATCTGGAGATGATCCAGTTCCCAACCCGCCGTTGGGATCAGGTTGTCCCGGATCTGCACAGTACAGATCCAACCCTGGAAATGTGTCCTAAATCACGCAGTTATAACGCCTTCAACTGTGCAACATGAGCTCTACTACTGCTGTAGATCCTACTGGCCCGTGTCAGCAATATAATGACCTATCTAGCAGCACTGAAGGATCTAGATCATGTCGGAATGATCTGTAGATGATATACGTGTAGATGATATATGTGTAGATGATCTGTCTGTAGATGATCTATATGCAGATGATCTATCTGTTGATGATCTATCTATGGATGATCTATCTGTTGATGATCTATCTGTAGATGATACGCCTGTAGATGACCTATCTGTAGATGATACGCCTGTAGATGACCTATCTGTAGATGATCTATATGTAGGTCATGATCTTTCGGAGACGTGGGACGTCTTTTCAGTACTACATGCCGGTGTTAACAGCACGAACACGGTAAGGGAATGACTACTGTACCGCCTGATACGACTGTGCCACTCTGTCCTGAAATGGAAGAAGGAATATCCCCATGAACCCCAACCCCAACCGCCTGTGGCGCTCTCGCCATTGTATCGTGTCTCGTGACTTTTAACTACTGTAAGGTGCGGCTTGTGTACTTCAACACGGCGGATACCATGCTCGACCCCGAGGTTCAAACGAGGCTGGGCATGCAGGAAAGTTCCGACGAGCCTTCCGCGGGCGCTTCCAGGGTTAAGCTGACAGGTATACCTATATATATTATATATACCTGGTATATTATATATATTGTCTATATTATATATACCTGGTATATTATATATATTGTCTATATTATACCAGGTATATTTTATGTATCTCCAGACTGGACCGGGCTATACTGACCGTTGTAGCGCATACTTTAGGCAAAATGGTGCTTCTATTTCCGCCCAGGTGGCGCGTGTTACGATATAGGCATGATGC